>VUQG01002621.1:4266-58535 GCA_015106755.1 Etia nguti
CCCCCCCCACACACACACACACACACACACACACACAGACCCTCTTCCCACTCTCACTGCTCACTAAAGGCCCTGCAGATGTGAAGTCATTTTAAAAGCCACCTCGTCAGGGTCACAGCTGCTGTTCGCCCACAGCAACCATGGTCCTCTTTAGTTCGCACACGACATCAAAAACACACTACCCCCACTGCACCACCTTTGAGAGACTTAACAGTAGATAACTCTTGCCTTTATTATTATTACCATTATTATTAGCTGTCCTCTGACTCCTTATGTTCTACAGCTCCAAATTCACTCTAAGTCATGCAGCGAGTTTCCTTCCCTTTTCCCCCTGTGTGATCTTAGTTTTGCTCATGTTGCTAAAATACCTGAACATTTTCACTTGGAAAAATCAAAAACGCAGTGATTCACGATTTTGCATCCCGCTGCTTTCTTGTGTTTTTGCTGCGTTTTATCCTATTTAGTTCTACAGCATTCATTCATTTAAGCATCTGCCACATAAACAGTGTGCCTTCAGGGATAATCAAAGATGTTCTGAATCTGAGACTAAAGTGTGATTCTTTGATTCTTTAGTAATTTGCAAAAAAATATATACGCACAGTTGAAAACTGTCAGCATTCTACATCGCTTCTATTTTTAGAGTGTTTGGGATTTGTTGGCAAAGACGTGTCGTGACTTTTTTACCGGGTGATCCAAAAAGTTTCTCACCTTGCTGTCTGCTGTTTTTTAGGACCGCAGTGATTGTAATTGGACTTCGGGTTGTGGAAATTAAATTTGCATAAATGCGGCTGATAAATCAAGTTCTAAACTGGCGGAAGGCTGCAGTGTTTTTGCCCATGGTTGTAATTAGCATGACTCTTAGTGAATGCGGCCGATGGTATTTGTGGAGCACGCGGGCATCATTTAGCAACTGTGGAGGACGTACAACACAAAATTGTTGAGAAAATGCAAACTGAACCGCAGCATTTCCAAAAAGTCTTTTTCTATACTGACCTCTAACCTCCTCAAGCTACATGTATTTCATTTCCCAAAGACTTTTTATTTACATACCTGATATCACAGTTTTTTATTACAAAATTGCCTTAAGGGGCTTTACAATCTGTACGGCATGTAGCAACCTATGTCCTTACGCTTTCCTGAGACATTAGGCCTTCCAGGTACATGATCGCATTTTAAATTCAGTCCTATTTCTTTCTGGACCACAGTCTCATTTATTTAGTTGTGAAAGCTTCAAACTCTGATAGACCTTCACCTTATACTTCAGCTGGCCGACAACCTCCTGCCCGCTTTTCTGTGGTCGGTTAAGTCTGTGAGATGCGTGGAGTCACTGTGAATATCCTGGCAGGGGCTCCAACGTTTATTAACCTGTCGTGTCAGATGCCGTCTGTTCACCCGCCGCTAACGCCCGTTTTCTCTGCCACCGTGGCTGCCATTAAAGGCTCGGTTTTATGTCTCTTTGATGGCGAAAGCTGGCCTGACACGCTGTGCAGCTGTTAAAGAGAGGCTTGTGCCTGATTCGTGGCAGTTGGGGTTGTAATTCATTTTGCGGGGGTCTAAAGGAGGTTTCTCGGCGCTGAAATGCTCTGAAATGAGTCGAGCTCGTTTAATTGGATTCGCAAATGATACAGGCAGAAGTGTAAATTCAGTTGGAAAAAAATGGTGCTGTTGTTGGTTAACTAGAAACGGTATGAAATCTTGGCAGCAGTGAGATTATTGCTGGCAGCGCTTTCCAGTTTCACAACATGCTGATTGTTCTGCGATGCATCTTACAGAGCTAAAATGTTAGGAATGGGCATTTCAAGTAAAAATAACAGTTAAAAAAAAACAGTAAAAAAAGCTCATTTCTACTGAACATTTTCAGAAATGTCATGTTTTTTTCCCAGTGTGTTAAATATGAAAGGAGGCTATATGTTTTTATCTTGTTTCTTCCTTCATTTTAATGTTAAGCCGAATTTCTTCTGTTGTTTCTCTGGAGGATGTCTTGTTTTCACAAATTGGGTTTTCCCAGTATGACTTAGGCTGCGACACAAGTTTGCTCTTCAGTGGGTCTGATGATGATGATGATGTTCTTTTGCTGAGATTTGTTGGGGATTTAAAGCAACTATAACCATTGGTGATAGCTTACTGTGAGAAATGACAAAGCGAAAGAGAATTATCAGGTAAATCACCTCTAAAACACCATTTTACACTCCCTGCTCAACAGTCGGCTACAGGCAGACACTAGCTGGTGAAAAGTGGTTATTAACGTCACTTGGGAGTTGGTGGAAACTTTAAACAGAGCTAAAAGAGAGAGAATGTGACTGTTCTCAGAACTCATCACCTCCATCTTTTGTCTCCAGCCTCGTTCCTGTTTACTCTCGACTCCGGCTTTTTTTTAAGCCTCGGGATAGACTTAATTTTGAGCAAAAGCATCCTCGCTTCAACCCGTGTTGCTTCGGGCAACCTTTTCTGCACCTTTTATGTTCAAGTCTTCTCTTCTAATGTTCATTTTGCATTCTGTTATGATAGTTTCAAAACTCTAAACTCTCTAAACCCGTGTGGTAATTCATATTACTGCTGTCGGATTGTATAACCTTGTAATCCTTTTCGTCCGGTTCTCATTCAGGTGAATGATTGAAATGCCTCTTTTGATAAGCCTTGGAAGACTGCCTTTATTTATGTATAAATATATGTAAGTTATGAAACATTAATGTTGTTACTGAAGTTTGGGGCTAATTCACACTTACAGCTGTTTTGCATGTCACATATTCAGATGCAGGCAGTGATATGTAGCATTAATCATTCAGGGCAGGAGTCCTATATTAAAACAGTAAAACGCTGATATTCTTTCTTTCTCCAACAGGTTTTGTTTGGCAGTAAGATGGTAGCTTTTAACTTTTATTTCAGCTTGGTTTGAAACAACTGATGCACTTCTAATCTGTTTGGCTGTGTCCCTGCTGACTTTGACTTCATGTAGTCTGACTTCTCCATGGTCTGCATTGCCAATGAGGTTGTTGCTGTCAGAATTTAAGGCTGCTCTTTGCCATCATGGTTCATGTTTTTTGGTGATTTATCAATATTTTCCTCAGTTTTCAGTTCCCTCAGCTCAAAATGTGCTTTTCTTTTTGCGTGTGAAACTGACAGGGATGATAATTCCCTTCTCATTTCAAGTGCACGTCCTCTGTGGTGGACCCACATCTTGTGGCATCACAGCTGGAGCTCCAGTCTGTATTACTTGAATCTTTCAGCAACGTCATCGCTCATCTGCCAAATGCCTCCGTTCGTGTTGTGCTTTGCGCAGCACGGCCATATTTCCGGTAACATTTCGTTCCGCTACCCCATCTGGTGTTGGCGCCTGCTCCTCTGTTCAGTTGCCAAAAAACTGTGTTTGAATGCATGTTAAGTATAAGAAACAGACGTGAATGCCCAAGCAGCTCATCAGCCTTGTCCTTTTTGTACACTTGCTGAAATGCAACACTTTTTTTTGACATGCCCAGTAAATCCACAAGAACGTCTGGCTGACATTGCTGCGGTGGCAGCTTAACGACTAGGTAATAAAATCATTACCTAGAGGAAAATAGACACAAATGTCCAAACTACTCATTTGTTCTTGCTCTTGAACACTTGTTTAAACAGCAGATACAAATAGCTTATGCATAAATACTAAATAAGGACAGCTGATACACAATCAAATATCAGAGATGTAAAAATACAACAACTAGGTGGTCAGGAGATTGACTGAAACACACAAATTTTCACTTAATGAAAATTTCGCTAATATTTCTTTCATCTCAATGAAGAAATTTCTTTAAGATGAAATTCAAAGGTTGTGGGTTCGAATCCCATCAGTCGACCTTTATGGGGAAACCCTTCCAAATAGCTCTTACTCATGTGCAGCACCGTTGCTGTAAGCTGTACGCACAGGCGACTATGCTATGTTCTACATGTGTACAGATTATGTGAAAATAACTCTCTTTAGAGCTGTGCTCCACTTTATTCATCACATTTATGGTTTGCTTATACTAAAACAAACAATTAAGAAACCTTCAGATGCCATATATTGATGTAATCTAATAATATAAAGTGACTATGAGTCAGCTGCTTTCAAAAATGTGTGTTTTCATTCTAACACCTGTACTCACTTTTGCAAACCTTGCCTCTGACATGTGCGCTCCATAGAGAAATAATTAAAAACACTAAAACCAACACTTAAGCTAATAAATCTCAACTAAAGCTAAACATTTTCAAACAATAAAAACTAAACAGAAACAAGAAAATCCACTCTGGAAACAAACTGAAACTACATGAATATTATAAATGTTATGCATGCTTTTATTTATAATGTTTTGCATGTTGATTAATTGAATCTGTGGTTTTAATGACTTTAAGTGATCATGGTGTGGCTATGATGTCTGAAACAATGCCTTCTTTCAGAGATGGCCTGGGTAAGTTTTGGATAGAAGTACAAAGATATAGATAAAACCAAACTGCAGTTCATGAGAGGTCAGAAAAAGACAAGCAAAACTTGTTTATGTTTTAAAAAGTTTAATGGGAGAAAGCATGTCCTCTATGTCTTCTGCAACTCATATGAGTCCTGTGAATCAAATCAAATGAACAACGCAAATCAGAATAATTTTCTTTCATTAGGAACGCCGTCTCTCAGCGACGTTATTGCAGAGATGGTATTACTCAAAATTTGGTTATGAAATTTGGGTAATAAATGCTAGCTTGCAAAAAATGTTATGAATGAATATTTCTGTCTTGAAATTATAATTGCAATGAAGCAACAGTCTAAGCAAACAATTTTTTTTTATTTGCTTTATGCGCCATCATCAGGACTTGTGACTACCAGCTGACTCTTTACATCCTTTCTCAGTGCAAATATGCTCAGACTTGTGGTTTTAGTAATTTCAAATTTAAGGTTTTAAATGCTTCTTTTTAAGCTAAATAACATCTTATTAGTAGTATTTGTTGCCTTATTTGGTTCACTATTCTTTATTTACTGTTTTTACGTGGACATTGATCTTACTGCAGTGCGTACACATTCTGGGTTTAGCCCTTGACCTCGCTTTTTCGTCGTGGCAGTGGTGTAAATATTTAATCGTTTGTTTAAGTAAAGATGTGTAAAAGAAATTCCCAAGTAGCTCATCACGCTGTACAACTGAAGTGCAGCAGGAGAGCGAGAGGAGAGACGGTTTCTGCTTAGTCACTGAAACAGTCAGTCTCTCACCGGAGTCTCCAAGGACATCCCGCTGTTGCCTCGTCTCCTCTGCTAATGAGTGACCTAATGAGTTTAGGGAAATTACTGCATGCTTAGCAATTTCTTCTCCGTCTTTCTAGCCCATACTTACCACGTGTCAGCTAGACTTTGCTCATGCATACAACCCACTTTTTCTGTACTTCAGTGCAGTTTTAATTCAGAATTTCTTTTCATTCAAGGCTTACAGGTGTACAGTAGATATGCACCTGGGCAATACTGGACTTCCTGCTTGTGTCCTGTTACGTATGTATTCCTGTCTTTGTAGTTCTAAAGGGTCCCCTTGTTTCTTTCTGTAGGTTTGACCTGGGAAGATGATACCACCCAGCAGGTTCTGTCCAAGGAGTTATCCAAACTGAGAAGGATTCCCTACAGACCACAGCAGGATGGGCCGTTCTACAACACTGAGAGCAGGTCAGATGTTTATTTAGTTTACTCCTTATTAGCTCAAATAGTTTTGCGACCAAAGGAAAGATTTGCACTTTTATTTTATGTTATTCTAATAATTTTTATTTTGTTGTGTCGTCACCCCGCCGGGCAGGCGGGCAGCGTCGACAGTAAACTTTGTGAACAGGATAACTCGAAAATGAGGCGACATAGGGTTTGATAGCACAGGTGCATCTACTAAACATTTTGGACAAGTCTGAATCCTGGTGACCTTGACCTCAAGGTCAAGTTTTCTGAAAATCTTGCGAACACAATAACTCGAGAAAGATAACTCTTAGGATTTTCAAATTGATACCATTGGTGCATCTATATACCACAGGTGTATCTACTACGGTAGGAGGCTGAGGGGTAGCGCTGGGTATTGCCAGTATTTTAATTTCTAACTTTTTATTTGACTTTTAATTGTCCCCTTTTCTTGGACTTGATTTTCTATTACTAATATATGCTATATGAAAATTTTTGGAATGGCATCATATTAATTATTGCAATCCATTTGCACGTCTTTGCAAAGAAGTTATCTGACTGTACTACTCTGAAATGACTAATTTCTACATTTTGTTCATCTTTTTCCCTACTCCCACAGGCCAGTAGCTCAAGCGATGGACCCAGTGGACCAAAGGGTGAAACCAGTAGAGGTAGAACTCAGCAGAAATCTCCAGATGTACCTGCAGCGTCTTGGCCTCCTTCCCAAGACGTCTACTTCCAGCTTGAGCGCACCGAGCAAGGTAAGCATTTACTCTGTTTGGCTTTTCTGGGACTTGGTTGTTCCGGTTGATGATTTTCTTGTCATTTGTTGGAATTTCTTTGCCTCAAAGCAAGTAAACAGAAACTATTATGCTTTTCATTATTTTCTGTTATATATTATCTTCTTCAAAGGTGGAAGCTTTTATTAAACATGGGCAAAGTTACAAACAATGAAGGCAAAGCTCTTTAAAACTGATCTTAAAGCACCACCCACCTGCTGTTCTTTTTCTTCATGAGGAACACCTAATCAGAAAGAAAACGTCGGTTTAAGTTGGGGTCTGTTTGACAGTGGTTGACAGTCTGAGGGGTTGCACCAAGGCCCAGTATACTGTGAATCATGCAAAGTTCCTCTTGTAGAGTCCAAGCGTGAAAATATGGAGCTGTTAATTCACCTCTGTACATCAGTTATCAGTGTGCTAATTGAAAGGATTCAAAAAAGCCCAAAAGTAATGGAGCCCAAATGACAGAATATCGCTGAAGCGCCACATAAACCTCAGCACCTGCTGGTCCTGTTCTCACATTTGAAAAACGAAGAATATGTGAGGAATTCGTTTTTATCCCAATGACTGCATTTAGCCTCGACCTCCATTTGAGGCCACCTGGCTCAGTTTGAAAAGAAAGCGCATGCACATACAGTGCACGCTTGCACAACACGCTGAAAGGACACAAACACAGATGCACACACCTTCACAGCAGGCAGTCTGCTGTCATCCTTCGCTGTCACTCCTTTCTTGCTTCTCCGTCCTAACTGATGACTTCTCCCAGCTTGACCGTTATGAGGGAAATAATACCAGCCGAGAGTTCAGGAGTTCACTGCTCTAATTAATAACTCACGGCGTGACTGCGTCCCTCTGCTGTGCCTGCAGAGGCCTCTTTCCTGCTGGGGAATTGTACTGAGGACCAAGCGAGTACGACTGCGTGGAGCCTGCAGGCATCGCTCGCAGGCTCGTGGCCTTTTCTATCCAGGTTCACCTGTTTGGTGGCAGCCAAAAGGAGCTGGAGGTTTGAAGGGGCCCTTCAGGGTACGAGTGGCATAAACATCACCAACTGAGGGATGTAAATGAATAAAGATACTGCCAGCGACAAATACCAGAGGGGGCCTCACACACAAATCATAAAGAAGTATGACAACTGTGAGGAACGGTTTATGTCTGCATTGTTATGATAATTTTGCCGTTACTCAGGCTTGTGCCATTTCTGTGCTCTTAGGTGGGCGTTAATGGAGCCGGCAGTGACAATTTGCTTTTGTTGTAGCTGATGGATCTGTTAATATGATTGCATAAATGGATTAATAACTTTTTTTTTTCTCAAAAATGGGCTTTTTCATCTCAATAATCATTTTTGTTCAAATGAAGCCTTTAATAATAAAGCAAAGTGCTTCTTCATGCATCCAGATACTCTCTCTAAATCTAGTGGAATAACAAAAACAAGAAACGTTAGATTTAGATTTTTTCAGCAAATGCACATCTATTTAATTTTGCATACATTTTGCCCAGAAGTAAATTGGCTACACTAACACGAAGGTTACTGGATTGGTGGTGTTATAATGAAAAAAAAGCCAAAGTGTGTTGAAACAAAACAGTCAGGGTGCTTGTGTATTTTACTTTGGCATCAGAATGGTTTGCATTCTTGTCACATACAGTTGCTCTCATTATTTTAGGACATTGTCTCAGCTTTAAACGTGTGAGGAGCAGGTGGGACATTTGTCTTGGATCCAGCATCTGCATAAATAGTAATTCTGCATATTTTTTTCGTCACAGGGCAGTTTTTTGTCATCATTAGACAGTGGACAGAGGGATCACTGGGAATGAGGGGGCTGGAGAGCGAGATGGTTGGGATCTCAAATTTCTAGGCAGCCAGAATGCTCAAGCAATGCAAAGTAATTTTAATTTACTTTGTGCTTTACTTTGCAGTTATACTTTGTCCCTTGTATAATGTGGTTTCCACCACAAGCAGTGTGTTTATTTCGAGGTCTAATTATTTGCTCCGAGACATTACAACATATGGTCGGGAATTTTCAGGCCTTTACTTTACCTCTCTATAGTTAATGGAGTTTGGATGATTCACATTTCATAGCCTCTCAGTTCATCCACTGTGTCAAACAAAACGTTTTTGCTAGTTTTCCTTTAAGACCACTCCCCTTTTAAGTAGCTTTCTCCTGATTGGCTGCCCCTCACAAACAGCAGGTGGGTGGGACTTTTGTGCTTACATACAGAGTCGTGTTTTGAAATTACCGTATTAGGGGCACGCACTTCCTCTTGAGAAACAGTGTTGCTGTTTCTCCGAAAATAGAGCAAAAGCTCTACCATTGGAAAGTTGTTGAAAGTGTGTTCAGCATCAGTATCATTGTACAGTATGCTTGTGTTTTCCAGAGTGACCGTTTCCAGTCAGGCATCCCTGCAGACCTTTATCGCTCCAAGCCCCAGATTTCAGCTCAGAGATCACCTCCCTCCAGCTTCTCATCTCTTTCGTCGTTCCAACCCGTGCAGAAGCAGAGACCACCAGCCAACCAGCTCCTCGCCACGCAGGCTGAGGGTGACCTTCTCCTGGGCGCCCTGAGGCAGTATCTCTCCGGGCATGCGTCCCTTCACAGTGGGGGAGCGAGCCCATCCGAACGCCTGAGGACGTTCTACAGCAACAGAATAGAGAATTCTGGGCTCAAAAAAGAGACCTCGAAATCCAGACTTGTGAACATGGGAAGGCCTCAGGGGGCCTTGCCCAAGGACCCACTCACATCTGTTGATGGTATGTATTTTATCATGATGGATTTCATCATAGAGTCCGCAGCGTGTTTGAGATGCAATTGTCTTTCACTTTCAACCGTATCTCTTGCAACATGTAAACACACACATGTTGAACTGTCAGTGTTGCCAGATATTACATAATTTTAGCACAAGCAACAAGGACAACCTGTGATTTATGGCTTTCTTTGACTGGACTGAACCATGCAGAATACCAAAAGTGGTGACAGGAAGTTAAGAGAATCATTGAAAGTAAAGAAAATATGAATAGAAATTAGGAAATTGTAGCACAGCGTGGTTGCACTTACAGTCAGATAACATGTCTCTGCCTTAGCCTGCTGTCGGACGCTGGCTGGGTCTTCATTATAAGGAAGTTATTATAATTATTATTTCTTTCTTTCTGTGGCTACACTGAACACACAGGGCTTGTGGTGGAAACCACATTGTACTCTTTCTTCATAAAGATGAACATTATTTGCATGACTTTTGGCTCACAGCAAGGACCATTAAATAGTTGCTATAAGGATTTCAAAGTTAACACAAAGGTAAATGTAATCACAAAGTATAGTGTTCCCAGTTCTTATGATAGTTGTAGATGTTCAACTTTCGTTTTTATCTGTGCATTAAAACCTGCACACACTGTCAGGCCGTCACACTCTAACTTGGGAAACTTATTAGCGAACATGAACTCACATAGGCATCCAGCAAACAGAACAGCATTAAATTTAGTCCAGTGTCCACCTAATGAATATAACTCTTGTATCCACTCTCTGTGTCTTTTTTGAGTATACTGACTCCTGAGGGAAATATCTGTCTCTTAAATGCTCCACTGTGTGCTCACTAGCTAGCTAAATGTCTGCCTGCTGTTTGGTGCTGAGCAGATACACAGAGCTTTTCTGATGAAAACAACTGTCTGCTGTGGCTGCTATGCGATGCCAAGTAAATAGTAAATAAGCAGACAGCTATACACCGAGGTGAAACTTGCTGGAAACCTGAAAGAAGCTCCATAAACAGCTTTAGCTTCATTGCTACAAATCACAGCTTTCACATCGTCACAGTAAGATACCTAAAAATATTTAATGCTGAGCTTAGAAGCCAGACAGCAGACATGAGAAGTGAGACTATTTGCCTCTATTCTAAACTACATAACTGGTTTTAATGGGGACTGATTCTGCTTTTTCTTATTTTCTCTTATAAATACACGCTCATAATAAACATGTCCAGAATTTCAAATAATGCAGTCACCATGTAATCCCAGGAATCTATACACTAATCTAAACACTCAGCTTCTGTTTATCTGTTCTTGGCTCTGTATGATATCAGAGACAGAGGACGTCATGTCAGGCACACAGCTCTCCCACCCACCTGCTGTTCAAACCTTCTGGTCACGAGGGGCAGCCAATCAGAAGGAAGCTGGCTTAAAGCTACTAGAAAGGCAGTTAAAACAGCTTGTTTCTGACAGAGGGTAAACTGAGTGACTTAACCAAAACCCAGCACAAGTTCAATAAATATTATTTTGAACTATGAATCATACAAGTCCAAGTATACAAATACGGAGCGTGCAGTTAGAATATCTTGTCTGCTTTAATGATAACAATTTCTTTGTCTTTCATTGTTATTTTACTTCCATCTCTCCTCCAGAGAGGTTCATCGAGAACGTTTTGAAGAATGCTGACAGGCAGCACGTGGACGTGGATATGCTGACACCGCAGGACTTGGACCAGCTGTCGAACCTGATAGCTGAGGCTCTACAGGTAGTTGATCAGGACAAGGGACTAAACAAAGGCCTGAGTCGAATGAGGGGGCCGGGACCGAGAGACCTGGAAGGAGAGCTGAGTGATGGAGAAGAAGAAGCTGAAGAAGAAGAAGAGGAGGCGGGGGTTCCTAGGGATGAGTTGCTGGGGAATGCTCCTACCCTGAAACCTCAGGAGAGCACTCCTGTCGCACTGGCAGCACTTCAAGGTAATTTTATAGTGATTCATTTTGTTTTTACATAATTAAAGTATTGAGTAAGCGATGGAAAGTAAGTCTATAATACATGTATAATTGTGTAGGCTGGATTAAACAAAAAAACAGAGCTCTCAAGTTGCCGCAAGAGTGCAACATAAAAATCAATGTGAAAATAAATAAGCATCCTGTGCTCAATGCAGAACATAAACCCAGCCAGTGTTAATGGTTTATTGTCCACTGAGGCCACTCAGGCTTCGCATGTTTACACAATCACTAAAAGTGCTCAACAGATAGCTAAATGATTAAAAACTGTGGTCAGAAAGCAGTGGATATGTTATTTATGTACGTTTTCTGATGTTTTTTCAGCATCAGTGAAAAAGAAATTTACACAGGGATGAATTCAGATCAGTAAAATATTAGAGAATGATGAATTTGATTTAAGGAAATGGCCTTGAAATTTGGAAAGGCGGCTTTCAGCTCTGAATGAATTTTTACATAAACCGCCTCTTTTTCTGTCTTTCTGCTCCGGCTTTGAATAAAAAACACAATATGTATCAATATGGTTATTCTCTTTCTCCTAACAGAGCGTCACACAGAGACAGAGGAGCAAAATGTGCAGGACAAGGTAAGCAATCAGAGTAGCAGAAGGAGAAGACTTAAATGTCAAAGCAAAGGCTGACATTGTAAGCAGTTATGTAATATATTAAATGAGGGAATGAGATGAACCCCACAGTTTTCAAAGAAACTTGTTTGACATCAGCCGCTTTGCAAGGGTGAAGTGATTGCCCAAAGAGTTTATCTAGAACTCAGTATTCATGTGAGAGAATGAACTACAAAAAGTTTTAGTCCCAAAGTTTTATTTGTTATACTGCTAGTATGTACTAGTAATATTCTTTGTTTTATTTATTCAAATAATAAAGAAAATCTTCCACTATAAATGTGAATAATATGAACATATACATTTTTTTAAGGAACCAGGAGAGCAGTGGATAAATGAGTAAATTGGAATTAATGAAGGCTAAGTTGTACTGATTCTGTCCTTTATACTGTAAACTGAAAGCTGGGTAAAAAAAAAAAGTAAACTCATTAGTTTATGTCACAGTTTTCTTTTATTCAAAGCAGCGGCTGAAATATTAGCATGTATAGTAGAGAGATGTATGTCTGAAAAACCAAATGTGATTCTGTTATAAAGCTTTAAAATTTCAACTGATATATCACCAATAGATACTTCATTGTTTCCAAGGGGAAATTTGTCTTGGACTCTACTAAACTACTAAGATACATAATAAAAAGAATTATGACTCGATAAAGGAGCGATTATAAGGTCTCACCAAGGCATCAGTCAGTATGTGGGTTTGTTCTGTTTAAAATTCCACCTGATACAGGCAACAAGGGATCTTTTAAGACAATTTCATTTGCACTTTGACAAAACCTTGATTTTAATGACAGAGGAACATCTTAAAGTCAATGCATACCTGATTACAATCTCTGATGAAATAGAGGTTTTTTTTCTTCACCTCCAGACAGACGTGAGAACCAACCGAATCAAGGAAGTCCTATCACTAAGGACATCAAAACACTCGCAGGTTATGAATAACCAACAGACTATGTTGGTTACACACTACTAACCAGTTACTTTAGTGCTGCATTTTAAAGAAGAAGACTTATGCATGCAGAAATGCTTTAGTTTGACATTAAATGGATTGTGGCTGATTTAAACTAAAAGAGTTCATTTGCGTAAAAATGTAAAAACCCTAAAACAAGGTAATTTTTTTTTTTGTTCATGCATTTAAAATGTTTGTGTTCTCCAAACATGTGACTACAGCCATAACAACAGGTTGTCACAGCAGTTGACAACTCTCTACTGATTTGTGTTTCCAAACCACATAATTGTGTGTGTATATATATATATATATATATATATATATGAAAGAACGAATATTTTTCATTTTTACAGAATGAAAAAATTCCACATTGACATTATGTGTCCATAAACACAAACAAGTACACAACTTTCTAATCCAGAAGACTGAGTTCTATCACAGAGCTTTATGTCAGATAACATGCTGACACATAACTAAATGCTGCACTACCTTTAGAGAAATAGTTATCTATTGCTGCAGTGTTTGATAAAAACCCATTCAGCTTAGTGAAAGGGATTTTGTTACTGTGGGACTGTTATTCATTTCTCCATACATCTGACTTTACAAATAAAATGTAATATGTCATTTGATTCTCATTTTCGACTACTTTTTTTTTGTGTTTAAAGCGAAAAATATTTTTGTGATAAGATTTGCTGACATCAACGCCGGAATAGAAGCAACGTCTTCTCTGTGCTTATTTCTTGTACTCATTTCTTATTTTGTTTCTGCTCATTGAAAATTCCCTCCAGGCTGATGCATCTTGCTGGTCCCAAAAAACAATTTGAAGTTGCAAAGAAGATTATATTTCAAAGTGCTCAGAGACAGAACAAACTATGTTTTTAGCTCACATAGCATTGCTGCTGCAGTGAGATGTGGTTCTTGACAAGACGAGCAATTACCCTGAAGCTAGGACCAGAAGAATAATAGCATATTAAAAACCTATTCAGTATAAGTCTGACAGGGTGGCTGTTCTTTGATTCAAGGCAATTATTTCCTCATGCCTGTAGCTGCAGATCGCCAACACACTAATGTCAGCAATGGGAAAACTCCCACAAGTTCAGTTTAAAAGAAAAAGAACTTGATTCAATATTGTTTCATTAGACTTAACAGCCACTTCATTAGCTATGCCTAACAGCACACAGTTGCTGCAAATTTGTTGGCTACAGACACATTTCTCATTCCACCACATCCCAAAAGTGCTCTATTGGATTGTGATCTGGTGACTGTAGACTACAGTGAACTGATTTTCATGTTCAAGAAATCAGTTGGAGGTGAGTCACATGGCGCCTTATCTCACTTGAAGCAACTATCAGGTAGGCTAGACAATGCTCAGTGGATACTAAATAATCCAAAATGTGCCAAGAAAATAACTCCCACAGCATTAAAACACCAGTACCAGCCTGAACCATTGACACAAGGTGGGATGGATCCATGCCTGGATCTCTGATGGTGAAAGGTATACGTGGGTTTTAGAGCAACAAATGCTCCCATCCAGATGACATATTTTTTTTAGGGAAAGCCTTGTATATTTCAGCAAGACTATGATAAATCACATTCTTCATCTATTATTATAACACCATAACTATGTGCAGTTTTAGAAGAGTCCAGGTGCAGAGCTAGCCTGCCCCTAAGTCCAGATCTTTCAGCAACTGAAAGCAATTGTAATTAAATGAAATGAAAAATATGACAAAGAACTGCAGCTAAAATATTATATCAGACAAGAATGAGATAGCATACCTCTCCCAGAAGTCCAACAGCTGGTCTCCTCATTTCCCAGATGTTTATGGATTGTTTTTAAAAGAAGAAGGGATGCTGCACATTGGTAAACATGGCCCTGTTCTTACTTTCTTGAGACATGCTGCTGCCATCAGAT
This sequence comes from Etia nguti, assembly GCA_015106755.1. Taxonomy (NCBI): domain Eukaryota; kingdom Metazoa; phylum Chordata; class Actinopteri; order Cichliformes; family Cichlidae; genus Etia; species Etia nguti. Next base: position 18,901 of record VUQG01002621.1, read on the forward strand.
TTAAACCAATCAGATGTTTTTTCTTAAAATTGTTAACTTTTCTCAGTTTGCACATTTGATTTATTTTCTCTGTTCCACTGTGAATAAAACATAGGTTTATGGGATTTGCAAATCATTGCACTGGTTGGGAGCAATGCATGCATTTCTACCAAGAGCAAAACAAAAAGAGACAGCAAAAAGAAGGAAAGGGCTACCGCAACTTACTAGAAAAAGCACCCCACAGATTCTTTCTGTTACGATATGGTTGCCACAGATGTTACCTCATGTTCTTTTAGAGACACTATGTATTAACTGGTTCTAATTCCTGATGAAATATGGGCTGACTCTCAAAAGACACCAAGCCAGAACTGGCACATTGGTGGAAAACAGGTAAAAGAGCAAAGTTCTTTTGTAAAGTACCTTATTATTGCTTGCTTAGACAGTACAAAGAGCTGATCTTTTTTTGTTTGTTTGATTGTTTTTGTTCATCAGAGCACTGCAAGTGGGCAGATCTAATGTGTACTATTTTAAAAAAAATCTGAAAAGAACGAATAAATAAATACAAACATCTGTTTATAAAACCTTTAGAGGTTAGTCAGGTTTGTATTTTTTTTCTTTCATGTCATATCAGAGAAAATGTCTGAAATAATTTTGGGTAAACGTTTAAAGTTCTGTGTAATAGTTTAATCCCTACTCTCTCATCAGGCTCTGTGATGCAATGGATAGCACTTTGGACTTCTATTGGTTTGTTTCAGATGCAATTCAAAAGTTGTGGGTTCAAGTCCCACCAGAGTCACTTTATTACAGTGGGGGGAAAACTTGTTGAAGATTTCTGCCGCACAGAAATCTTAGTTTTGGGGTGGCTGTGTGTAGGTCAGGTGGTAGAGCAGGTCACCTACTATTTGTAAAGGTTGGTGGTTTGATTCCTGTCTGCTCGAGTCTGCATGCCAAATAGCCTTGGGCAAGATACTAACCCCAAGTTGCTCTCATGCACTCATGAGTAGGTGTGAATGTTAGATAGGAAAAAAGAAAGTGAATGGGTGAATGAAGCTAGTTGTGTAAAGCGCTTTGAGTGCTCAGTTAGAGTAGAAAAGCACAATATAAGAACCAGTCCATTTACCCACGATATTTCATTGGCTCTTATTTCAGACTGAGAGTGGCAGCCTCTTTACCAAGCTCCTCGCCTACCTTGACAAAAGTTCCTTCACCGGACCTCCCCCAGCTAAAAACCATTATGACGATGCCAATCAAACACCCAGAGGGCAGCAGGTGGGGCTGGAAAACGTCCAGAGTCGGACCAGCGAAGTAGGGGTGGCAATGCAAAAGAAGGATACCACCCAGTCTGTAGAGGAGGTGTCGGAGGTGGAAGGCTGGATCAAGGAGGTGGCACCCCCTCCTGCTTCTCTTGTGTACGATGAACCTCACAAGAAGACGATGCACGTTCCTGAGCTACAGTTGGACGTCAAAACCAGCAAGAAGAAGAAAGATGATGATGTCTTTGGCTATGTCATCACCGACACAGAGTGAGTACATATTTAATGATGAACATGTAAAAGACAAACTACAATTGGATTTTGAAGGAGATGTATTTGAAGATAAGCGGAAGAAAATTAATGGGTAGATGGATGAATGGATGGACGGACGGTATATGAAGATTAAAAAATCCTTCAAAATTAAATTTTATTTTGCATTTGTCATTTATTTTCAGGTGAACTAGGTACACTTTTACTGCTTCCAGACATTAGAAAATAATATAAATTAAAAAGGGTAAGTTGCAGCCAGGTGCTGTTATGCAATGGAGTAGATTAATTGATCATCAGAAAGTGTGACGACTACTTCTATAAAAGCCTCTGTAGCATTCAGGCCTATGTTTACACAGTGCCACAGGAGACGCTGTTCGAGCAGATTCACCCCAAAGTCAAATTGTGCAATACTTAGAAAGATTGCTAAAATGCAAAGAGTTCCATCTTAGACTCAATAGGCCTCTGTTAGAATGTTAAAGTTCTTGACAGTAAAATTAAAAAAAGACTGAAGAAGTACCTGTGGTTTGGAAGGGTCCCATGGGGAAATCTCTTTACCTGAAAAAGAACATGATTTAGGTTTGCAAACTACAAGACTTCTGGAACAGTGTTCTTTGGCTCAAGATGACCAATGCAGTACAAACACTTCATACCAAGTGTCAAGCACAGTGGTGGAGGGGTTATGATTTGGGCTTGTTTTGCAGCCACAAGACCTGGGCACCTTGCAGTCATTGAGTGAACAGTGAACTGTGGATGTCAGTGTATTGTAGTGTCAAATGTGAGGCTATCTGTCCAACAGTTAAAGGATAGTAGGATGATAGGATGTAGGATGATGATCCTGAGCACACTAGAAAATCTGCAATAGAAAAAGAAGAATTAGGGTTTTGTGGCAGCAAATCCAGATCTCAAGGTGACTGAAGTGCTGAACTGAAGTAAGGTTGTCCTTTTCATGGAATTTTCATGGCATGTCGAAATAAAAGTCTTATAAAAAGGCAACATGTATTAGCTTATGAAGCAATGTTTTTTAGTAATGTGGCTAAAATCCAACTTAACTCTACCTTTATGTGGGTCACCAGTGACCCACTTGGATGTTGAAGAGGTTGAAAACTGTAGAAAGTAACATTTTTTAGCTCAGTTTTTAAAATGCATATCTGGAGTACAAGTTGAAGTATTTTTCTGACTAGAGCCTTTACAGAAACTTTCTTTCACCTTTGTTTTGGGCAATCTACAGTAGCGATCAGCCAGCTGTTTTCACAGTAGGTGAAGCAAGAAATCTGCTTTCCACGTGAGAAATTGTAAACCCTCTTGTTCTTTGTCCCTGCAAATTTTACCCAGAATACAACAAGAGCACACTGCTGGGCATCTTTTTCCTTCTTTCATACTCACACAAAGGACAGGGTCGTTTCCATATTGATTCCTCTGTTCCTCAAGTCTGAGGTTGAAGTTCTTTAGAAATCCTCTTTCCCGTGTTTGGTTTTGAAACTTCTTCATGTTCGCCTTTCAGCTGAAGCAGGTGTAATTCTGGCTCAGGGTCTTTGGCATGTCTCTTTCTTTTTGTCCTTACATCCTGTTACTCGACATTCTGAGCTATACAACAGAAGAGCCTTAAATGTTATGTTATAGAGGAAAAACATCTCTGTGATGTTGGTGTGGAGGTCTGACTCAAGGCTTTCATATGCTGAATGAGGGAATTTTATATAAGCACAATATGATGTCAGTTTTAGTCCAGGCTTCAAGTCTTTTTCCTTGAACCTACTTTACGTTGCTCAACTCGAGCATACAGATCATTATGGTATAAATAGGAAACCTAATTTCTAATCACCTTGGTCTTCAAAAGCCCTATTCAGTCAGGTTGAATGATTCTTCTCTACCCTATAGAGCTGCTTAGTGTCACAGCTGCTCTTGAGAATCAAATGTATTTATGTTTTAAAAGACAGAGAAATTATAAATTAGATGACTTGTGTTTATGAAGTGTGGAAAAAGTTCAAGGCATGAAAAAGTGTCAATTATGAAAATGCAAAATGTTAAGGCAATAACAAATATCTCTACTCCTCTACCCCAGAGTTGTAGATAAATGCAGATCATTTCCAGGTTCATTGCATGTTTAAGATCACTTGTGTTTAGATACCGCCTCCTTAGGTGGGGTGGTTGTAGCTCATGAGCACCAATCGATCGTCAGTCTTAAGGTCAGTAGTGTAATCCCCGGCTCCCACGGGTCGGTGCGTTGAAGTGTCTCTGGGCAAGATCCTGAATGCCAAAGTGTCCGCAGTGTATCCGTCAGGGTGTGTGCATTATTGTTGGACAGGGCTTAAAGACCTTGAAAGCAATGTATGAATGTGTGTATTCGAATGGGTGAATGTGTCTTGTAGTGTAAAACACTTGCACAGCTAGAGTAGAAACTGCTATATAAGTACTTTTCTGTTTTCTATTTCTATTTCTACCGTTCAAACATTATTCTTCTCCTCTCCAAATAGACCTTTGATAATTGAAGTAAAAATACTGTGACTTCATCTTAAACAAGACTAACGTCAGCTACGGCTGCTTTGCGCATGTGAGAAAACCTCTTGGTGCTAAAATAAAGCGTCATTTATTAGTTTTGTATTAAGTGTTTGGTTTAGTCTCACCTGACCTCCCCATACATCATACACAACTATACACACTGATAACACAGGACAAATGTGTGTACTACTGACTGACAGATTTATTACTTATAATTTGTTGCTATCTGCACATGGTGCCTCAAGGTGGGGCTGCTAAAGGATACCTTTGTATCTCTGCAACGGCTGCAGTATCTAACAGTATGAGATGAGGGCCTGAAGGGCCTGAAGAGTCCAAAGATCTTATCAAGGGGTTAGATTTGTATTACTCTTTGTTTTCTCTAGCTTGCCTTAACATTTTTAACTAAATATATGGTTAAAAGAATAATTACAAAGCACTGGCTTTCTCTCTGTGCAGCCAAAACCAAGTGTTTTTTTAATTGGAAAAAAACCTTCAGCTCACAAAAGCTCACAAAAACTACTTTGACAGTGTTGCAGAAATTCTGACAGCAACCTTTAACATCAAGGTTCAGCTCCTGTAACTTTATGAAACGGGCTCAGAGGCTGCTTTGCTCTGATCCTAGGTGAACAGCTGGAAGGTTTAAGATGTTCTCAGTCACTTTTGCACCATAGATGTCAGAGGCTTCAGTGTACTCAGCAGATTCCTCTCTAACCCTTTACAGTGACTCTTCAAAGTGACTCTTGACATTTCTATGAGATTGCTGAACTTCAAAAGAACACCAAAGTTGTCCTTGACAGTTCACTTTGTGTCAAACCTCTTCTTGAGAATGAAGTGCAGCATCAACCACAACATGGAAAAATGCCACTTCGCAATGCACCAGTAAGAAAAAGGCCCTTGAAAGAATGCCTTTTTGTGAAACAAGCCATTTTCTGAACCAGAATAGTCTCAGTAGCCGTATCTTTCCCCACAGTTTTTTGTTTGAGCAATGAGAAAACCTAAGAAATTTTTCCTTTTCTATGTCTGACTGCAGGAATGGAGTGATGAAAACTAATGTATTAGACTGAACAACAAGCTGAAGATGATAAAAGCAGAGGAATGTAGTGAGACTCTGGGCCACCAGAAGTCATCTCTAGCTTTTAAAGAACATCTGATTTGTGCTGCCAGGTACCTGACTGCTCCATGTCATACTGTGATTTAGCAGTAAAGTCAGCGAGCTATAGGGTTTCTTTAGCTCAAAGAATCCAGCAATATCTTTTGATACTTAATAACTTCTAACAATAACAAAACTGTATCAACATCATTTAATGTTGATACATACTTCACAGATTCTTCTTGTTTGCTCAAACATGGTTACATACAGTACTGTGCAAACACATCATTTCTTTGAGGTGTGGCTTAAAGACATTAGGGAAATAGGAAATACATGCAGCAGTTTATCGAAACATGTAAACATACATGGAAATACGGTACAAATGAGAGTCATTAATTGGTATGACCACATCTGTTCTTCAACATAGCCTGAACTCTGGTTCAGCTCTTGAATTGGGTGCCTTTTTTATTCTTGAATGATTCACAGATCAGTGTTAAGTAGCTTAATAAGAGGTCTTTAAAAGATTACAAGAAAGTCTGGGTCCTTGGAAGCAAAATACTAAGAAATAAAGGGTAGCGCAAGACTTTTGCTCAGTACTGTAACTCCTTCAACACTGCATTAATCAAAGGCACACCTAAATTGTTTGACTCAAGAACCATTTTTCCTCTCCACTTCAAGCTGGGCCGTTAAATCGTGTGAACGCTAGTAAATGCGGTGCTGAATTTGAGGTTGTTTGAATAAACGTTATTCATATTTTGGCTTAAAGCTACTAAAATGTTCCGTACTGAGGTCGAGTCCCTATCCAAAACAAAGCTGTCACGGTAGGAATAAAAATATATGAAATGCAGGGCCACACGTGAAACAAGATCGATGTGATGACATTTTGGCACAGCGTCTGAGGAGCAGGAGCATCCTGGTGGCTTTAGAGTATCATCTCCTCCTGTGGCCTGGGGAGAGGAGGAGGAAGAGGAGGAGGAGGAAGAGGACGACAGCGTGATTCATGACAGCTGGAGGAAAACACCTGCTGCTCAAGACAGACAGACACACACACACACACACACACACACACACACACACACACACACACACACACACACACACACACACACACACGTTTCCATATCTTAGTGAGGACATCTGATTGACATTATGCTTTCCCTAACCCTAACCCTAAAAAATGAATGCCTAACTCATGGGGACGGCCATTGGTCCACAAGTATAGTAGCATGCCAATTTTCTGTCCGCACAAAGATGTCTAAACATGTACACACACACACTTCACTCTCTAATTATTAGTTGTAAAGTTCTTTAATGTAAAAAGAGTATATGCACAAAAAACCCCAGTGTAATTCCTTTAATGATAATCTATAATTTTGTGATTTCTTTAAACATTTGTCCACAATCCAGCCAGAATTTGTTGCCTTAACCTGAACCTATTGTGCTCTGCACCTAACTGTTATCATATGTTTCCAATTACTCGTGATACAAGTCAAAATCTCTGTACAACATCAGAGGTTTACTAATTTTCTGTTGGCCACATATGTATATATATGTTATACCACGAAATGCACAGATATTTGTTTATTCTGACTTCTGTGTTTCTGTTTTTCATGGCGCTGACTTGAAATTTGTTCAGTCTTACTGACATCATTCTCCTTCGTTGTCATTATTACTGATAAGACTAAAGCACGGCATTCTGCCTGTACCACTTTTCTCCTGATTCGTTCTCATGTACTTGCTGAGGCAGCTCATAGTAGAGTGATCAGTGGAGAAGCCCTGAAGGGAAGGGATGTCTTTGATGTTTGAAGAAATAGCCTTTCTTTTGTTCAGTGGAAACCTCTGGCTTTCCTATTACTACATGCAGCAATCCTCTCCTAAGGCACTTCTGTCCCCAAACAACAGGAATCAGACTGGGGGTCTGCAGAAGATGGATAGATCATATTTTCCTGGCGAGCAATATACTCTGGACTACTCGAATAACGACCAAGCAACCTTTATTTACACGTTGAAGTGAAAAGCGAATGTAACTTTCTCTGTTTTGGACCGTCTCTTTCCTGGAAGTTTAGTAGTGTCCAAATAGTTTGTGACAAAGAGTCCTACACATGTATTAATCTCTGTGAGAAAATACTCACAAATACACAAAAAATGTTTCCAGGAAGATTAATTGATTTTGCTCTGAATAAATTAAATAATAGACAGTTAAAAGGTTTGAGAGGCCATACTTAAACTTAGTGGTACTTTAACTATTCTCACACTGAAAATAATTGTAGTAATAGTTTGAATAGTATCAGCATATGAATTTGGAATCCGTCCCCTATATATCACCTGTAGTTACCCTCCTCTACCTTCATGCTATCTAAGTACACTGTTATTATCTTTTGTAAACAATGACAAGGCAAGAGCAAGACATTATGTGGACATTTAGCAGTACTGCTATAAAATATGGTGGTAAATGTTGTATTAATCCTGCCAATGTAGCGTTGTAACATGTGCATTACACTTTAAAATTGATGCTTTTTAGGTGATGATCCTTTCCTAACATGAAGTCCTTATGTTCATAATAAAAAACAATTTAACTGTTGATGGATAAATGGAGTGATGCGAAATTATATTGCTATCTTAATCTGGAAAACACAGTGCCAGCTCCTGAGTTAAGGTGTACAGTACTTGTCAAGTATCCATCCCGCTCTACTGATGCTTAAAATGGAAAACACAATTTGTTATCCAAATTAGTTTTTTCTTGTCTAATAAAACATTTGCACAATATCTTGTGCTAACCCCACGCAGTAGATGTTGAAACATTTAAGTGGACGACAATGACCAGTAGAAGAAAAGTCATCAAATGGAGTTTATACTCAGGAGTACATGGATATCTCCATTAAATTTCATATCAGATCATCTAGTAATTGTTTAGACTTCCAATAAAAACTTAACCATCAGCCTCATAATGATTCAAAATAGAATTCAGGTTAGCACGGAGAATACTCCTGCTGCTGTTGTTGTGTATTTGTGCAAAAGTTCCTTCTCAACTCTGGTAATTATTGCCTTTGGATTCAAAGTCGTTTGTCCCGCTGTTGCTCCTTCGAAAAGCCAGATCGTCATCAGACTCCGGCCTGTACAGGCTGCTGTACTGTTATCAGTTTTCATTTTCCCTGAAATTGTGTAAGAGTGAGATGGAAGGAAATATAGAATAAAAATAATCAAAGCGTCTCTCTGTGAGAAGAAATCCTGCCGAGGCAGGCTGTCGTATCTGAGTGGGATCATAACCCAACACCCTGCATGCTGCAGAGCTAATGTAAAAGCTGCTGTGAGGTCTCCATTGTAGCTATCAACACTCGGGATCTGCAGGCAGAGCGATCAGTGATGTCAGATCTGAAGCAGCTGCTCTGCACAGTGAAGACTGACTCAGGCTGTGGGCTGTTGAAGCTGCTGTCTGCTCTCCAGGCTGAGAGGGGAGACAAATCACTGACTGTCAGTACATTTTCATATATAGCAAGTCTCATTTTTATTAACTGTGATTCAACCACAGTCAGTCATTTTCTCTTATAGTCAGAGAAAACAGTTAAACTCATCCATAAGACTTTAAATTCTGTAAACAGCTGCAATTCATTTCTTTTTATCTGGAAATGACTCAGAAGCTAACAATCATATTTGATTATAAATGATTGTTTATTTGGTCACGTGTCCAGTGCATCTGAAATCATAAGGCTAGGAATATATCCAGAGTAAAGATTTTAACATGCAGTAAAATAAAAAGCTGAAAGAGAAGAAAACATTTTTTGGTTGAAATCCAGCAAATTACATCAAAGTTCAAGATGCAAGGACAGAGACAACTGCTAATTTCATAATTAAGTGCATTTAAAAATTGAGTGATTTGCACAGTTTGCTGCAAAAGCCTCCTTCTCCTCAGTTTCATCTGTATGACTCATCCAAAGACAATGCTGTGTTTCCAGAAATGTGCAGATATCCTGCAGATGTCTGGAAGTGTCTGCTTTTCTTGTTTGAATTCCGCAGAGGAGACTTAGAGGAGGTCAGATGAGTCCACAGCAGACAGGAAGCAATTAGCCTGAAGTTGGGATATTGAGCTTTAATCATGGTCTCTAGGCTCACAGATACAAACACACGCCACACACAACCTCTCCTTAACCCATTGGCCCTAAGCATGTAATTGACTGCTTAATTTGTTATTCCTCCATTTCGCTGCCATTTTTCTCACGGTTTGGTGAAATGTCGGTGAGTTTCCTCGTCTAAATTTTACTACGTTATCATCAAAAGCAAAACTATGTATTGAAGTAGAGGTGATTTAAAGCCAAACTGACATTTTTCCTGTTGGCCTATAGAGCCGTACGTTTATCTAGAATCAAATTTTTTTTTATTTCAAATCAGGGTAAGTCACATCTGGGTCGTGTGACCCAGGGTTTTGAGTTTCCCTGTATTTTGATATTCATTGTTTATGTTTAAGTTCATTTAGTCATCTTAAACTCCTAGGTTGCTCAGTTATAGTTCTTTGTTTCTTAGATCCCATTATGTCATCACCCCTGTGTTTAAGTCTCCCTTGTTGGATGGTGTGTCTTAACCTGTCATGTGTCATGTCTGCGTGTCCTGTGTTGTCTGCGTCCCGTTATGTTCCTTTTTTATTTTGAAAGTCTTGTTTCTATGTTTATTGTACTTAGTGTTACTTTTCCCTGTGGTGTCACGGTGTGATTCCAGTCAGCTGGTTTCCCCATGTGTTTCCACTTCCCCTGATCACCCCGTGTGTTTTCATTCAGTCCTTGCCAGGTCGTCTGTTTGGTTTCATGTCTAGCCACGCCATGTCTAAGAGCTCTTCTTACTGATCAGGTTCATGTTCGGTTTATTTCACATTTCCATAGTTGCATGTACCTGTTCAGTTCCATGTCTCTCGTCACAGATTTCACAGTTATTTAGTTATTTCCCAGTTTAGGTGTCAGGTTAGGTTTTGCCATGTTCGCTCTTGCTTTGTTTTTGTGTTCACGTTTTGTCAGCCAAATAAACGGCTCACCTTTTCTTTAAACTCAGTTCCGTCTTCTACCGTGTCTGCATTTGGGTCCCATTAGTCACTCAAAACACAGTCAGCTCCTGCTGACCGTGACATAATCAACATTATATGCTTTTTGGATTGGCATTTCTGTTGTCATAGCATTGTTTCTTTAACTTTGTCTACACCTTTTGTGTCTGTGTGCTTCGCCTCTTCTTGTCACATCCTATTTTATTTGTGTAATTTCTTTTCCTTTTTTTCCTTCCAGCGTTTTGCCTCCTTAAAAATTAGCCTTTACCTGCCTTTAATGGCTTCACCTGTGTTGCATTACTTCCTTTGTAGGTATTCTTTAGCCTATAGCCTTTTTGCCAGTCCGTCCCACCTGTTTTCCCTCACTTATTTCCCTTGTGTTCCTTAATCATTTAAATCTTTGCATTAGTTTTACCATTTTATTGAATTAGCTTTTGTTTATTCCTGGAGTCTTTAGTCACCCTTTGTTTGTTTACAAATAAGTTTGGGATTCAACATTTGTTCCTTGACTCACCCATGTCTGCATCTGGGTCCCCATTCTGATATATCAAAACATATATATCATAACACGTCTAAGAAGTTTTCACCCTATTAATTTGTGATGTCAGACACATAAGGCTGCACAGATGGCATTCTCATTTATAGAAGCATAGAAGTTTCCTTCTTAAGTTACTTTAAAAATAAAGAAAAGTTTGCTTTTGAAAATATCCAGTGAAGAAATTTGTAGGTAGAGGATTACATCAACTTTACTTGATTTAAAGTAGTTAAGTTAGTGGTAATTGTAGATGTATAGACGGTACTTACAGTAAATCTATTGTAGTAGAGTATGTGTCAAACAGTATGAGCCAGTGCCATTAATTTGACTATCTATCCAAAAATATGCATATGTGCCAGAACAGCAGATCAGGGTTCAGGATGAAGTGTTTTCCTCTTCTTTTAGATCGAGGTAATCCACAGCTGGGAACAAAACAGAGGTCCTTTTTATTGTTGAATACTGCCAAAGTAATTTTATGTGCTAGAACATGCTGTAAAGCATAAAATGATGGAGCGAGCAGTGATGCTTTCTGCCTGTGACCTTTGTCACCTCTTCAGCGTTCACCTCGCCAGCAAACGGCACTTCCCACCTCTCTATCTCACACTTATCTGAACTCACCTGGGAGCTTTGTGGGAAACCGCTTTTATGTCTGTATTTTCCATTTCAGCACTTCAGCTAGTGGGTTTAATGATACAGTGATATGTCTGGAGACCTTCACCATGTCCAGTTTGTCTTATAGATGGTAGTTTAGGTCAGATTTAACACTTTGCTCTTCATCGCCATACTATTTAAGCTTAAGTCCTCTGCCATTCACTTGGCATAAGAAAAAATGTCAGGATTGAAATTAAACATTTATTTGTCTATTTAAAACACTTTATCTTCAAAGAATTCACTTTTAATTTTCTCTCATTTCTACATAAACCAATTCAAGCCTTACCTCGGCAGATTCTGATAGCTTTGCACAATTCATGCTTCAGAGTACTCCTCAGCCCCTTAGTTCACTTCATCTAAGACCCCACTAACATGGGCCGAGGGATCAGTCAGTGACCCACTGGCAACCGGAGCGTGCTGATGAAAAATGCGAATTGCTGGAGGCTGCTTGCAGTTACTGTGAATCAATTGCTGAAACACCAGTGACATAGGCCTAGAGACTAGTCAGTAACCCCATGACAGGTTGTCTAGGAGTTGCTGGCAGTTGCTAGGTGAAATTGGTTGTAAAGATTTATACAGTGTCATGCTGGAAAACTTTTCTTTGGTCACAGATTACCTGTTGTTTGCATGAAGGAGGACTTGTCTGCAGCACTTGAACTGAGAAAAACGGACATAAATGGAGACTGTTCACTGTTCATGTTTGCAGATAAGTTAGTGTCTTCCTTTGACGGTACGGCCAGCTGAGGCAATTAGATACTAATGAAAGCAATCACAAAGATTTTTTTTTTGTGCACCACAACCTTTCGGATCGATTTCACCTAAAGACAGCCAGCAACAGCAACCACTCACCTGTTTACACCTTTCTTCTTATTGGCTCCTCCTTGCAAAAAGATGGTTTTGATGGTTTTCTGTGGTGCTAAAAGTCACAGCTGTTTGTTTAAGATAACCATATTAGGAATATCGCCAATGAAGAGCAATCTAAAGAAAATGAGGAAAACCATAATCCGGTCGTCTTTTAAAATTACTCGATAGATCACTAAAAGGAAAAAAAGCACTTGTTTAAAGCCTGCTGTATAAAACATTTCACAGTAAATTGCACCTGTTGTATGTTTGACTTAATTTCTGACCTACTGCCCTATCCCTTCTTCTCTTCCTGCCCTGCACTCTTCTTCATCATCATCATCAGTGGGCTCCAGACAGACGAAGGCCTCCACCTGATGGAGATCCTGGCTAGAATGGCGAAAATCCAGATGACTGATTTCGCTGAGCTCTCGTATGTACAGCTCTTTTTTTTCCTTTTTTTTTTTTAATCTTCTGGTCACACTCCAATATGAAAACATAGTGCGCTCACTGTGTTAATGCTGCTTTTTCTTACTGGAGTCTGGAGTGGAAATCAGTCTAACCTAATGTGATGTTTTTTTCTCAAAGCTTAAACATTTCATTTTCACACTGCATCAAAGGAATATAAAAAGAACCACAAACTGGCACGTTTACGGCATTTGAGGCTCTAAATAATCCGCTCCTATTGAGAAATGATCAAGTCACACCTGTTCCAGTTCGGATGCCAATAAAGAAAGTCTGTTGACAACAGAGCTAGAAGACTGGAGGTGACAAGTTTCTTGCATGCAAGCAAAAACCCTGAAATAGAAGTTGGACACTTTCTCATTCAAATAAAGCCTGTCATTCAGTTATCCAAAAACAACCTAAAGCTAAAAATTTAATCACTGCAAATGTGTGGAGTTAATATTTTTCCAGCCTGATTCACTGGTTTAAATAAAGTGTTGATCATATCTTTAAGAACTGAGCAAGAGAATACCACAAATTGACCACAAAGTTCTTGCTACTTGATCATCAAATCTTAATCCACACGTTAAACCACATGGTAAGGATATCTAGCCATGTCGGGGATTTGTTCACGTCTTTTCTTGTTGATGGAACACTTTAAGTCTCAGTGCTCGGATTTGGCTGCATATCATGTACCACAAAGACCTGTTTTAAGCCCCTATTTATTTATTTCTGCCATTAGATCACATTATTAGTAGTTTCAAAACCATTTTTTAGTAATCTGTATGCCGATGAAACTCAACTGTATCTCTGAGTTAAACATTATGAATTATCTCTTTTAATTGACTGGTTTAATGCAATTAATAGTTTAATAGCGAATAACTTTTTGCATTTTAATGAAAACAAGACAGTCTCTAATTTACCATTTTTTTTACTCCAATAAGGATTATTCAAATTAGACAACGTCTGGGTTATTTCTCATTCTAACGCGCAGACTCTTGGTTTAGCTTTTGATCAATCTTTGACTTTTGATGCTCACATCAAGTCTCTTTCCTGCTCTTGCTTTTCCATTTAAGAAAAAGTGCTAAACTCAGGACTGCTGTCTCAAAAACTGAACTGGAGATGCTCGTTCATGCCTTCATCCCCTTCTGTTTAGATTGTAGTAATGCTCTGTCTAAAGCAGCGGTGTCCAGGGGCTGCCTCAAGTGCCAGTGTCCTGCAGGTTTTAGATATCACCCTGGGTCAACACACCTGAATCAAATGATTAGTTCATTACCAGGCCTCTGGAGAACTTCAAGACATGTCGAGGAGGTAATGTAGCCATCTAAATCAGCTGTGTTGGATTAGGGACACATCTAAAACCTGCAGGACACCGGCCCTTGAGGCCTGGAGTTGGACGACCCTGGTCTAAAGCATCTAATAATCTCCTCCAGTCTGTCCAAAACTCTCTTGCAAGGGTTTTAATTCACTCTCATAAATTCTGTCATGTCATTCCATTGTTAAAGCATCTACACTGGCTTCTAATCAAGTGTAGGTATCAGTTAAAATCTTTATTCTTACTTTTACGGCCTTTATAGCCAGACACAGCTAACCTCCCAGCCAGTAAAGATGGAGCAATGTGTATTAGCTTGAGAGACAGGTGATTTTGTCATACGTTTCTTAACATCAAACTACTATTTGTATACTGTAAACTACTGTATACAAGCGAATATTGGATTAATCTAAGCAGTACCAAATCTAGCTCTATTGGGAAAACATTGTTGTTCTATTCCTTTCCATCACTAACAACTCGGTCCCTGAAGGGTCATTTGACTGATTTACGGGCATGGTTTAGCTCTTTCACGGTTTAATACAATGATTAATACAACTTAAAACCAGGTCCTCATTTACCCCTTACTCAAAATGGTCCTTAATTTCATAGAAATTGTCTATAACTCAAACTCATAACTATCCCCACTACCTGCCTAACCCTTCATTTCCCTTATCTTTAAACCAGTTCTTCGCAGTGTGTCTTTGTTAACGAATTTATCTCCTCACAATCCAAGTGCACACACCCACAATTCAAAGCTTCAGCCATGTGTTCTGTTCTAGAAGCTAAAAATAAAAACATTTAAATGCTTGTGATGTCGTTTAAAGCTCTCTTTGCCCTGTAATGTAGCGGCGCCTCTGGACATATAGTCCTACCAGCTGTCAGGCAGCCAAACCGCTGAATAGAAATGAGAACAACATCAAGAAAACACTTCAGTATTTTTCAGTTCAGCAACACTTCAACCTTCTAACAAACCAGAGACTGTATGAGCAAAGATCTGTAGATGACTCACAACATCCATAGTCTGCTTTACCGTCTCAACAACAACCATTTCGTACCTGTAGGCTCGAGTGGGCAGCAATTTTCTCAAAGGGCGAGCATCACATACTAAAACTCTTCAAATATTCCCAGTAGAAGATGAGCAGCGTCGGCTGCTCCACAGTTACCCTCCAGCATGACGGATCAGAGAGGGCAAACTGGTGGGATCAAAGCAGAGTGGCAGAAGGCATTAAAATCAGAAGTGGGAAAAAAAGGAAGGGAAAACAGTGCCCTTACAGACTAAAAATCCAAGGACGTCGCCTTATTTTCATTCTGTCAACATTTTTTCCTGCTCTGAGGGGGTAAGAAAGCAATGAGAGTTGTTGGTCTACGTTATTGACGTGTTAGAGACGAGCAGCCGTTGACTACAATCATTTATTAATGAGAATGAACTCTGCCTGAACTCTCTCTCTCTTTCTCTCCATGTGTCTTTCTGTTTTTCAATCATCCTGTTATTCATTTCTCCGTCTATGCCTCTACCTATTCCTATTTCGTCTTCCCTCCTTCGGGTTTCTGCTTTCTTAGTGTGTCTCAGTCTATGTATGTCCTTTCTATATTTCTGTAAGTAACTTTGTGCCCCCTCAGCACCTCCTTGCTTTCTCTCTCTCTCTCTCCCTTTCAGTCTTTCCCCTCCACAGGTGACTTTGCATGAAGTATCAATTGAATTCTCAATGCTGTGAGCTGCAACAGCAAAACAATTGCTACTGTGGGGGTTTGGATATGAACACACTCTTGGGGATTATAGTCAGCCTACAGACGGTGTTTGCTGTATTTTATCTGTGAATAAACATGTGTCTGGTCACAGTTAAATAGGATTTTACAGCCTGAGATTGAGCATTGAAATGTGAAAATAGGTGAATTGCAAGGTTAATTAAAAACTTTGATCTCCTGACCGTTCCCTTAATTGCTGAGACCTGAGGACATTGAGATATTGCTAAAAACCCGGAGGTCATCCGAAGGCTCTTTATTACACAAACTAACCCAACTCGGGATTCACTTCCTTTTTACAGAAATTTGAACCAATAAGGAAAAAGCATGCCTCTGGCACCATTTCCTGAGGTAATGAAAGAGATGAGAGACATCTTCATGGAATGTTGTTCTAGATGAAGTTGGGATAATGGGCAGGATTCCCCCAGGTTGGTTTTTTTTTTTGCTGTGTGGAAGTGTTAACCACTGAACTGCCATTCCACAGCCTTACATGAGTCAGTGGACACTGAAATAACCCACAACAACAACATCCATCTCTTTACCGAATGTTCATTGCTCTTCAGTCTCGTGTAAATATAGCGGCAGATTGCACGTTGATAACAAATACAGCCTGGTCCCGGTCCACAGGCCGATTGGCTCGAGGACCGATTGGCAGGCAGAAAGCTCATAAGACAACTGGGACGTGACGTCAATGTAGGGATTCTGACAGCATTGGAAAACAGAAGAAAATCGAACACTTGGAATAGCAAATATTCACACGTCCTGCAGACGAATAAAGACGCAACTGAGCAAACAGATCTTCTGTATTGAACCATGACTTCATTCAAGGGCACATTCAGCAAATGGAGATTGATCTGTTGCAGTGGCTGTTCTGAAATTATCTGCCAGATATCTTATTTCCATATGTGCTGTGTTATAATACATAGCAGGCATCAAAATTCATTCAGTCTTTTCAGTGTTGTTTTTTTTTTTGTGGATCTACTAAATTGCCTTTAGGCACCAAATAACATTAATTAACAAAATCTAATGCGTTGAGCTTACTTAAAGTCTGGTCTCTGTAGATTTTACAATGTATTGGTGATAGCTATAATAGTCCAAATGTGAAATTGTCAGCTGTTTATTTCAGATATCAAATCCTTAAAGTGAACTTGGCCAAACTCAACAAACATCTATCAATCAATAATCCATTTCCTTTGTTATTTTAAAAATCAGTTAGATCATGTTTTCATTGAGATCAACAACTGTATGTGAATTCTCAGTCTGTGTTTGGAAGTGTTTTGTTAGCATAGTAAAAATGGTAGAATGAACTATGCTTCCAGCCTCAGTTGTTCACTTTTTTGAGTGTGGTGCACGATGGGCACGATATAATGTAACACTCAGCTGAACAGGTGGAAAAAAATAAAACTGAAAGCTCCGGAAACAAAACAATAAAGTTTACTTAAAATGCATTTTCCTTTGAAGTTTAGCGTGAGGACGCTAATTCAGTTTATTTGGTGCTTTGTAGAATTGGTCTGGATTATTTGTTATCTTGTTAGTACAGGGTTTTTGTTTTTTTTTTGGTTGTTGATTTTTCAGTTCCAGTTGGCTGGTGTTTGTCTTCTAAGAGGTGATATGAAATTTTGACACTGTTAAATAGAAGTACTAGCAAAGCATTGATTTTTATACTTGCATTGTACAGTGTAACTCCATTCACTGTTAATAAAGCAACTTCTAAATTGAACTGAACTCTGCCTGCGTTGAAGGGAAGCAGAGAGAGAGTAGGAATCCATTTCTACAGTCTTCTATTTGTGAGTGTGTGTGTGTGTGTGTGGACAGGTGGGGATTGGGTGCATAAGGGGTCGCATGATTCACACACACGCATACCTTAACATACACACACACTCTTTCTCTCCACCCCCTCCCTTTGGCCCCCGTCGTTGCTTGGCACCTTGCCGTGCTGCTCAGCTGCTGCATTGAGTCCCTGGGTGGCCCGTACTGTTCCCCTGTTCTAATGCACCTTTTGTCTTTGTTCTCCTATTCTGGGAATAAAAGAAGGGCGCTATACAGTGGGGAGAGTGATGGATAGGAGGCAGAGAAAACGAGAGAGTGACAGAGAGAGATACAGAGGGAGCGCGAGAGAGAGAGGGAGAGAAATCCAGGGGTCTCTTTTGTTGTGAGCGCAGTGAAAGCCCAGCAGGGGGAGCCGCCTCGACAATTTGTCAGACGCACCAGGCTTATTTTCCAAGGCTGCCCGGCTCCTCGCCACTGTGGCAACTGCAGTCACCTTAAATGGAATAAATAAGCTCAGGAACACAGGCCTCAGACTGACACTAATTTCTCAGCCTGCCTGTGGTTTTCACCACCATACTCCTCAACCACACCAAAAACTGGTGGTTGTAGATAGTTTAAAAATATCCATTTACTTGTATCCAATCGTATTTCCCATTGCATACATTTAATGATAGAAATCTCATCTTATTCTGTATGCAGTCTTTTTAAAATGCAACTACAAAATACAACATCTGAACACCTTTTATTGGACCGTTTTTCCATAAAATGCTAATACGAGTGAATTATCCCTGGTTACACTGCTTTTAAATTTACCCTTAAATACTTTTTACCTTATAAGGTTTTGTGGTATTTAAACAAAACTTTATTTACTATATTTAGGTAAACCCAGTCATAAAACAAGATAAAATAAGATGTGCTACTGCATTAGAAATACTTGATATAATATCCCTCTAGTAACGGAGTTCACTATTTCGCTTTGGGCTAAAAAATCAAAATATTCACTGTTTACACTGTCGGTCTAGGTGATAAACTTGTAGCTTTTTCTTATTTGCCTTAATGTCTCGTTACAGTAGTGTGATAGAGAGAACATGCTGTATTATTACAGTTTTCATAGATTATCTGATTTGCTTTTATCAGTTTGAAGGACAGAGCAAAGCTCTGTGGTTCTCTCAGAAAACTCATATATCCTTGGGAAGATTTCTTTTTAAATCTGTATCAGCAGGAACTGTAAGATTATACATCCTGTCAAACATGCCATATAGCACTGCCTTAGCTGAACCTGCACCTATCAGGTCAGTTTCGTTAAGCTAAAAAACCTTGTTTTTTTTTGTTTTTTTTTAAAGCAGTACAAACTTTTAAGTGATATATAAATTTATAAACTGCGAAAATGTCTAGCTGCTTTATTGAGCCATCTTAATTTAAAAAAAGAAAAATAATTAAATACGTCTTCTTGGTTTTAAATACTTCTGATCCTTAAAACTGTTTCTTTGCAACAAAGTAGCTTTGGTTCACAAAAAGTGAATTACAAGTCACGACCAGAGCAGAGTTTTAGTAAAAAGTGTTTTTCTGTTTAATTCTTCACATATATCATCTTCATTGACATAACACAATAAATGTCAGTGAGCTATATCGTACTTTGATAGGAGCACATACCTTTAAAAAAAATTGTAGAAAACTTCCCATCCATCTATTCTCTTCCTCTTATCCTTATCCGGGTTGTCGGTGAAGGGGGTGTGTGATTTTATTTATTTGTTTATTTATTTTTGTCAGAAAAAATATTTTTGCTATTAGAAGCTGATGTTAAATGTTTAGTTCCACTAACTAACTTTATTTTTGAATGAAAGTAATGCATGAAGCCATTGCGGAATCCTGTATCTGCCTCTCATACACCTAACCTCTGTCCACTGCACAGACTTCATCCATTTGCCATGCAGGGACACTGCAGACACCTTACACAGCATCAGCAGATTAGTACAACCCTAATTCCAGAAAAGGCTGGATGTTGTATAAAATATAAATTAAAAAAAGAACCTTTTACTATTTCATGAAAAACATTTGCTCCTTTTAAATTTGACAGCAGCAACATGCTTCAAAACGTTGGTACAGGGGCCACAAAAGGCTTGAAAAGTAAGTGGTGCTCAAAAGAAACAGCTGAAGGAAAATGTTCCAACTAATTAGGTTAATTCAAAATAGTTCTGTAGTGTTATTGGGTATAAAATTTTATCCTGTCTTCCTTCTCTCACCCCAACCGGTGGCGGCAGATGGGCGTCCCTCCCTGAGCCTGGTTCTGCCTGTTTCTTCCTGTTAAAAGGGAGTTTTTCCTTCCCACTGTCGCCAAAGTGCTTGCTCATAGAGGGTCATATGATTGTTGGGTTTTTCTCTGTATCTATTATTGTAGGGTCTGCCTTATAATATAAAGTGCCTTGGGGCAACTGTTGTTGTGATTTGGTGCTGTATAAATAAAATTGAATTGAAAAGGAACATCTTAGAGAGGCAGAGTTTCTCTGAAGTAAAGGAGGGCAGAGGTATCTGCAATCTGAAAAAAATGTCTACATATTTTCACAATAATGTTCCTCAGCATAAAATTGTTAAGATTTTAAATATTTTATCATCTTATGATACATAATCTAAATATTCACAGAATCTCGGTGAAATCTCTGTGCGGAAGGCAGAGAGCCAAAAATCAATATTGGACAATGCAGCTATAACAATAGCACCGTCTTTGAAGGAGAAGAGTCCAGGTGTAGAACTGGGCTCTCCCACAGGTCCAGCAGCTGGTCTCCTCAGTTCCCAGATGGGTGGATGCTACACAGCTGTAAACATGTCCCTGCCCTGACTTTGTTGACATGAGTTTCTGAAGTCAAATTCAAAATGAGTTTTTCTTAAAGTTGTGAATTTTCTCAGCTTAAACATTTGCCTGTTTCCTGTGTTCTGCTGTGGATAAAATGTGGGTTTGTGAGATTTGCAAATGACCGCATTCTCTTTTTATCTATCTATGTATATAGTGTCCCGACTTTTTTGAAATTGGATTTGTATATTAGAACAACAAAAGTATCTCTGAACAAAGTAGTCATCGACCTGTGAAACCTCAGCCACTGAAAAGACAACAAAACTTCCCTTTTCTAAGAATTTCCTCTCGGGGCTGCAGCCAGAGATCAGCAGCGGTTCGACGAGCCTCCAGCAAAACTTCCAACACTGGCAACGCATGAATCATAAAAGTGAGCCTACACACTGTGCCAGGACACAAAACAAACCTGGAGAGTGACTCACACCCTTACATTTCATTTGGAACAATTCAATACTGATTAGATAATACTGACGGTGAGCACTTTCAGCAAAACGGCCTTGGAAATGTTTTTAGCTGCCACGGTGGCCTGGTAGTGGTTGAGGGCAACGCGGTGAGCGGGAGGGAAGTGCTGATGTGGGTGGCTTCTCAGAGTCTTTGACTGTAGCTGGCTGCCGAATAATGATGGCTCTTGTGTAACCATCAGTGAGTGTAGACTAGAGGTTTTTAAAAAAAAAAAATTATTTATTTTATTGAAACATGAGGGCCTGGGTGATGTAATGTCTGTGTCTGAGCTGAAGGTCCATATCTAAGAGCTGCCACTAGGAGGAGAGAGTGGGCCTGAAGTGTCTGGATGTGAGGAGGATGATGATGACAGACTGGATACAAACTGAGGCCATAGGTGTGAACACTTAGTGTTTTATATCATATTTTATATCATACCTTTCTAAGAACTGTCACGGCGTTTGGCACAAATCAACAAAATCACAAAGGATGTGTCTCCCTCAAAGCAAATAAAGTGAAATAATAACTCAAATAATAGTGAATGCACTCAAAAGGCGACACTTTCTTTTCCTCCAACTGTGAACGTTAAGGTTCAAATGAAATACCTCTATCTTATTTACCCCTTGGGCACTTGACAGAAAACTCACACACCATATAAACTTTAATCTGCAGTTTCTGTCCTACAGAGTCCTTCCACAGTCCTTTTTCTGTGTTCTATGCTATAATAATCCAACTCGTTATCACTTCGTGTTCAATATGCATATACATTTCAGTGTGTATTATGGTCTGTATGCAATTTTCTTTTCTTTCCTTTTTTAAAAAAAGTCATAAGAATATTGCGCAATATTATCTACATCTACATTTAGTTTATGATATTAATGTCATTGCTCTTGATGGTGAAACTGGAGCTGTTTATATAGTTTGACTTGACTCTGACACATCCAATCAATATTGTAAATTTGAGCGTTCTGGCTAAACGGACAGTAAAAACAAGTTATCATCAAAATTGCATTTATCTCCAGCTCTATTTCCAAAGTGTTTTTAGGCATGTGGTCCTCACATTTGTAGGTTTAAGTTTAAGTTTCTGTTTCCTTTATATTTTTTCTGCAGATGATTTTAGTTCTTTGTGTTTTCTGGTATTTTGGTTTATGCTTTAGTAGTTGTAGTCATAGTCGTGTAGTAATGTGAAGTAGTCCAGATTCTCTCTGTGTTTTGTCAGGTCACTTGCTGTAGTTCCTTCCATGTTCTCTGTGTTCTTGTGCTTGGCTAGTTTTTAAAAAATATATTATTATTATTTTGCAGTCCCTGCTCTGTATTTAGGTTCTCTCTTTGAACTGAATCCTGACAAATGTGTCTGCTCATAACTCGTAGATTTTACAAAGCTGACTAAAAATTTGACAAAAACTTAAACTTTTGCAGAGAAGTATCATATACTGCACAATAAGGTTGTTGTTTTTTTAACAGAAATGCACTTCTTTCTGCAACAACAAATATTTCTATTGCACTTTATTTTTAGAGTTTCTTAAATGTAGTTGTTGGCTATTTCTAGTTTTTATAGTCTCATAATTTAAATATATAGTGCTGTTTGTCGTTTTCATCTGAATGATATGATGTCTTGAAATGTATCTAGAGCATTAAAGTCTTTCAGTGTGTAAAGTACTGTGTAAGCTTTTACATTTTCTGGATATTCTCATTATACTGCTCTAATGTATCACACAGAATAGTTTAACTTCTAATATGTCAGTAAAATTGTATTTGAGGGTTTTTTCTTAATCACTGCATTTGTTTGTTTTTATATTGTTCTATTGTTGATGTATTTCAAGATTTGCCAACCTTATAAAAATGATTTCAGCTTTTCAGGCTCACTTTGTTAGGTTTCTCTACAGTGAGGTATATATTTTAAGGTTCAGTCTTCAGACGCGTTCAGGTGTTGTTATTCCTTCAGTCAAAGACTAAAATTATGTTTTAGCACTTACAGTATGACAGGGTTTGCTTCAGTTGTCAGTCATATTGTCAGGGTCGCTGTCACTCTTTTGTTCAGCTGGGAGGGTGTTTGATTTCAGTTTAGCATACCAGATATCTCTGCAGTGCCTCCACCCCCGCCCCCTTCCCTCTGCCTTTGCAATTAGTTATCGTGATGCTGCTGCTGGATGCTTGTTAGGTTAAAGTTTATATTAAAGTGTGTTGCTCTACAGATTGAGAAACGAGCTGTAAGGCCAAAAGCTTTTAACATTGTGATCATCAGGAACAATGTGTCAAAAGCTGCGTCAATACATGTTGTTCTAACATTTTAAACCATCCAACATGTTTTTTTTGCAAAATGATAAACTGAAGCAATAGAAGATGTAAAATCACCTCCTGTGAGCTTCTTTTGCCCGGTGAGTGACAAGGTTATTTACAAGGTTCAAAGTCGATGTGGTGTCTTTGTGCTGGCGCTGCCCTGGGTAGCAGAGGCCGACAGATAGATATGTGATCAACTCAACATGAGCGATTTTACCTCTTCATCACACACGGAGAGTGTGCCTGTGCCGGCTGATGAATCACTTCATAGATGTGACAAATATATCGGCCTCGTACCTCGGAGGAGAAATAATGGTCAGAAAAATGAGCTGCTTTGTTGTGTGGTGTTCCTGGGACAGACTGACTCGTTTTGTAATATTTTGTGTCTTTGGCTGCTAAGTTAATATGTAAGTACATATATGTGTAACATGGTGAAAACACGGCAGCGTGTAGTGGAAAAGTAAAGGTAAATTTACGTCTTTTATTAAACACTTGCTTTCCTGCGTGGATTACTAATTCGTCTTTGTCTAATTAGTTTGTCGTTGCACCTTAAATGTTAAAATAATGTAGAATTACTTTTGCATGTAAAACAACACGTGAATATGAGTCTGGGCTTTTCATGTTTTTCTTTGATATTCTGGCCTCTGGGCTCAAGAAACCCAATTAAAATCCCACAATAACAGTTTTAAATACTTCATAGTAATTTTAAATGAAGGCTGGTCATCCAACTTTTACAGAGGTTTGAAAGTAAACACTTTGAGGTTTTTAGAGCGTAGTGAGTGTGGCGAAATTAGTGCGATTACAAAGCTTTGCTGTACTGATGGACGGTTAGAGAATTGAACAGCATAAATTGTGTTAGAATGTACTCTTTTGGAGACAAAGCTTATATTTTTACATTGATTTCGCTTGTAAATACATGTGAATATTGGTTCAATAGGTCTATGCATGCAGAGCATTTTGTACAGAAGTGCAAAGTACAAAGGAGTACAGAGTCAAGACACATTATATGCGGTGGGCTTCTGTACAAAAGGTGAATCTGCATTTATTTTGCACATTTCTCTTAATTATTTTGCTGATCCTTTTAGTTTAATTATTATAATAGAAGAGGCCGACCCCACAGTCTGCAAAATGCACTCAAAAGCAGCAATGAAAACAATTTAAATCCATCAATGTGAAACCACTTTGAACACGTTTTTTTGCCGGCAGCATTAGGATAGGACCTGCTCCATTAATGATGTCACCATATTTTATAACAGTGTTGTTACAGCAGCAGTTACTTCCTTTAGCGGCGCACAATACATCCTGGAGGGGGACTTCGTAATATATCTTCCTTCTGGGCCTTTAGTCTGAATTACAGCAGGAAAAACAAAAGGTTAATCACATTGGGAGACTCCGCTTTGCCTCTGACCACCCAGCTTCTCTGCATCTCTCCCTCATTGTTTCAATTCAAGCTGCTTTATTGGAATAAATTTTGAATGAACAGGGTAAAAAAGCTCTTTCCAAAGCACCCTAAAAGGGAATACATATGTCTTTTGCTTCTTTTTCTGCTCATATTCTTGCCTTTATTTTTACCTCTTAGTCCTGTCCACCTGAATTTACATCTATCATGGCAAAGTGCATCGCAGTCACCATATATTGAATCAAAATGTAAATGTATTATAAACCAGGCAGCTGGAAATGTGTTTGCTCTTCTGAGAATCACGTATCAGAGTATCCTGATTCTCCTTTCTTCATTTCCTTGCGTGCTTAAATGCCGGTGGGCGCATTACATTGAGATTCAAGAGGTTATCTCGCTGTGGTGATGGGGATTGCAGCAGCCTAAAGGATCGCCACAGGTTGAAGCTTTTTTTTTTCTCTCTCAAGTGCATGTATGGCTGAGCTTTAATGAGCAAAACTTCTTATCTCCGGGTGTCTGAAAAACAACACCTAGCCGCCAAGGGAAATAGATTCAGAAGATGCCTTTTGTAAAGCTTCTAAATGTGTGTATGTGTGTCTTTCACAGGGTGGTGGGCCCGGCTGTGACCTTCAAAGTGAATCCCAACGCTCAGAACGTCAGCACCGCAGATGTGGCCAACGTGGCTGGTAGGTTCTCCTTGGCTGAGTAATGTTGTCTTTATACTGACAGAGAAAAAGACAACCCATTATCATTGGCTTGCTGCTGCACCTGAGGCCCCAGATGAACATTTTTCAAAACTTATGACTCCTCCAAGAATTCTTTTTTTTTTTTTCCCTACTGAGTATTCTGCCACATCCACGCAGGCCCTTTGTGGCAAGTTATTCAATTGCTTTGTGTTCACTTTGGCTAAGTATTTGGTACTGTCCCATTTTGAAAGAAAGCCAGCTGGGTTTTCTGTTTTGTTACAAATCTTCAAGCGGCCATGTTTGCCTCCATCATGGAAATCCATCGAAGAGTTGGATATGTGCCTAAACAAACAAGCTCGGAAAAAAAAACAGGGACACCAGATATTTGTTGTGTTTGGAGAATGAGTTATTTCATTAATGCCACACAAAGAAAAAACATCATAAGTTTTCTTACAAGGAAGAATCAGCTTTTGGACAACTTTAAAGCCAACCAGCCAGCATGATTAACATGGTTATACTAAATGTTGCTATAATAAAGCATCAAAGGGCTGCAGCATGTAGCTGTTTTTGGAGAAAAAGCTCAAAATGCCAACTGTACACTACTTGTTTAATGCCAGGTTGCTCTGGGGACCCAGGGCTAGTGACTTATGCACGATTTATAACTTGGTAGCTGGCTATGGAGTAGCCATGGCGATACACGCAGTCTGCCATACAAAACTATAAACATGTCAGTTGATAGCTGATGGTTTCCCTGTTTGCATAATTAAATGTTAAATGGGACATAATACGGAGGACAATTAGTGTCCTATAAATAACTATAAGGTACTTCTACAACTGCAGTAGATAGAGTTAATGAGTTAGTACATAGCAGGAGATCAGCCAGTACTTTTTTTCTCTTGCCTACAGATTCTGAAGATGCATAAGCAGATTTTTATGTAAAGCTTAAACTTCCTTTGACTTGCTTGTTAATGTGCCACTTGTTTGCAGTTTCTAGCTGTTCCTAACAGGTATGTTTCTCCACAAACTTTTTTTTTCAAGAAATACATCTCATTAAAGAAATAAAAATACAATAGGGAGCCTAATTTTGCCCCTACTTGCCTCTGCTAAAATTACCATCTGCTGCCTTAGTAACTTTTTCTCTCACATTTAGCTTTCCCTGAACATGCTCACACACCTCAGACTGATTGCAAGTAAGTTGGAGGAATAATTCATGAGTCACCTCCTCCAAAATGTTCAAAGTGACGCACTTACAACCATACATCACATTTTACTTTTTGGAACTCACACCGAGAGAGATTATTTACCTTAAGTTAAATAGTCAACATCATAAGAATTAAGATGTACATTTCAAATAAAAACATTGGTATAAACTGAAGTTTTCCATGTGGAAGAGGTACTCAGGTAGCAAAGCAAAGGTTCTACAGGATCTCTGTATAAAAAAACAAACAAACAAAAAACCCCAGCAATAACAGCTCACGATAAAAAAAAAAACATTTACCTTTGTGAAGCATTTATTAATCGATGCTGAAGGAAACAGTGATTTATTTTTAATCCTTTAATCTCACAGAAAAATGTAAAAAATGCCACAAACTCTTCACATGCACCAAACGGAGGTGGCACTTAATGGGTTCAAATGAGTAATTGGTTAGATGCCGTCACTGATTAAAGGTAACGGTGGGGGTGACAACACCATCACATATTTTACACACAATTACCCACACAATCACAGTATGGAAAAATTCTGCTGTTTTTTCTTTTTACCACTGTTGTGTTTCAGCTCAGGTAAGTCTGCCCCAAAATGTTCTTTCCTGAACTTCATCAGCTGGTTTCAGTGTCCAAACTGGTGTTTGATTTATTGTAATAATCACTGAAATATTGACAAGTTTGCCACAGTGGTCCAACAGGAGACACAGATCCCAGTCTCCAGAGTGCAACTCTCTGTTTTCAGCAGCTCCACCTCCTCCACTGCTAATTTTATTGGTCTTTTGTGCAGCTACCTCGTATGAACCAGCCAATTTGTGTGTCCAACACAACAAACGCTCTAATTGAATTTTGCTTCTGTGGTGCCTGCACATAATTTGAACACATTACAAATCCCTGACATGTATTGTAAAGTTTAGAGGTCATAGTAACTTGACTGTTTTTTCCCTGTGAAACCAGGCTGGCTTGGATAGCACTGATGGAATGAATATGAAAGCTTGATGTGGAGTTTGATTTTTGCCTAATTTGCACAGTTTAACACGGAACTCTGTTTAGAAAAATGGTAATAAATGCAAAATCATCAGTTGTAACTATTGCTAATATCTTAATAGCTGTCATTTCTGTTGATGGTGGAGAGGTTAAAAACCAGCGGAAATCAAAGTGTAAATGTTTTCACAAGTAGGATTCAAGATTTTAAAGGAGGGCGGTGTGGTGAGTGCAGAGTCGCTCATTGTCAGAAGAAATTGGTTGTCTGCCACCTTCTGCTTTCCAAAGCACACAAAGGAAGTTCCTCCTGATTTTGTTTCAAGATCCTGTGACTCAAAACGACTCGGTTCAAGCTGTTCTGTCACATGGAGAGGAACTCTCTATCACAGTGCAGTTCAGGGGTAGAGACATTGTGAAGGTGTGTGGGAGTGTGTATGTGTGTGTGTGTTCGGCAGGCTACAGTGTGTGACTCACAGTAATGAGGCGAAGGTGTTGATGAAGTGGGGAATAAAGAAATAAGGAATGTTTGCCATTAGCTAAGCTGTCAGTCCAGAGCGCGCGAGAGAGAGAGGGGGGACATTCCTGATATTCCTTGGTTCCAGTTCACACTCTCTCACACACACACACACACACACATACACACACACACACACACACACACACACACACACAGATCCCCCACAGTAGGAAATCGAACCAAATTAAGTTAAAGTAACCTAAATGAGTATTTTATTTATTTATTTTTAGTTCTTATCCTGCTTGATAATTGCAAACCCACCCCCTTGCATGGGCACACACTTTTGCTTTTCTTTTTACCCCAACCATACGCACACACATGCACACGCTGATGATTATGCAACGGCTTCTCTCCTGTTTTTAAGCGCTATTGTTGGCGTTCTCATTTCCCGCCCGCCGCGCCCGGTGGCTCTGCGGGGTCACGGATGAGACTCGATTGTTATTAATGCAAACATTTGACAGAACGTGCTTGAAATGAAATACGGCGTCCTCTCAGCTAAAGTGCAATAGTGTGGGCGGGCCATCTTTAAAGTGTCGTTTGTCATATTCAACTAGAATATCAATCCATCCCAAAGCGTACATTATCCCCCCTAGCTGTGGCTTATAGTGCTTTTCTGAAACATTAAGCTTTACACGGCCATTGTAATGACGTCGTTTTATCATCATTTATAGTCACACAGCAGCAGAGGGGAGAGAGTGGACTTCCATCTCTTCTGTCACAAATTCTTGTGTTTAGGTTGAAGGCTTTTGGCAGCTGTGTTTAAAATTGTTCCGTTTTATTTGATCAAATCTGTGCGAGGACATCAGTAAGACCTCATTTGTTTGCCAGAAAGATGTTTGAAACACAAAATTATGGTGAAAGAAGGATTCACATTGTTTAATGTGGGCTGTGGAGTGCATGTGCTGCTCTAGGCAATTTGAATATCTACAAATGAATCGTGAGAACGCTGAAAACTGACGGGCGAGATATTCAAAGGTTTAAAAAATCGACTCAAACGTGAGAATATCAAATCAAAATCAGCCACGTCAACTCAAACCTGAGAAGCAAATCACACTAACGTCATTCAGTATTTCAGATTTGAACATTTAAAATCTCATTTTTATGATTATATTTAAAAAAAAAATAAAAATAAATTTCAAGCTTAGGCAGCTACATAACTACATAAATTAAACATTTTGCATGAGGAAAAAAATCTTTTGTTTCTTTTAGAGTTGCAATTTTCCATCCTCATTTCGACTTCATTAATAAAAGCACTCAGGCATAGCCAGGTGTGTAAATTCTCTTCTTTTAAGTTTTACTGTCTGTTCTATTATTCATTTCCTGAGGAAAACAGCATAAATATGAAGAAGGCATAAGAATAAGGTGTGTTATTGGGGTTGTAAGAGTTTATATTTACAAAAAGAATTTTGCACCAAAATTCTGCAGTTTTTTATGACTTTTCTTTTAAGCATTATCGTAATATGATTGCTTTGTTGTGACTGATGCATTAGCCTCTGTAAGTAGATGAACATGTCGACAACCATCAGGACTTTTGGTTGCCGTAGTGAGTCTGCCTATCAACCGTTCACGCTTGAGCAGCATTTATTCTGCAAGCAGGTAAAGAATCCACACACAGAACACTTACTAACACCCACTGGACATTTGCCTGATGTCTAATGAGTTACCTTTTGATTTTTGTGACAAGTGACAAAATTTGGCTACTATGTCTGCTGGAAGTCCCCCAAAATTAGCTTTTGCCCCAGTGGCCAAATCATCAGATTATACTACATGGTTCCCCTGACACAGAAACAATAAAAGAAATGATATTAGTGGGTGTTACAAGTGATTATATAAGCCTACAAAATGTAAAAAATAAAAATGTAAAATATTTTGATTATAGCATTGAGGTTTCAAGTAAATGTAATAAAATAAAATTAAAACGTACTTAACTTAAATTGTATTATGTAAAAATCTTTTAAAGCTAATCTCTTGGATCCTGTTTTTTTTTACACTGGATGGATTCTGACCTCGGCCCTTGGGTGCCAAAAGGTCCGATTAGTGCAGTCAGGCTGGCCAGACCTGTTGTTGCATTTTAAGAAGCCACGTTACCACTTCTGTCATGGGCGCCCATCCATTGTGAAAGACTCCGAGGCCACCGGAGGCCATTGTCAAACGTGGGGGTGGATGTCAAGATGGTGGGCAGTGAGGTGGTGACCCTCATTGTCCGACCGAGGGTGGGCGGGAGGACCCAGGAGCTACTTGCAGCGGTGCGTCACGGTCGTGAGAACGGGACCCTGTGAATAGGCCGGGGGTCAGGGTCAGGACAGCGGGCAGCTCAATTAGCACTTAAAGCAGAAGGAGAGCAGCTGAGATAGCCTGATCCTTCACCGTCTGTTCGGTTGACTTCTACTCTTTTTTTTTTTTTATTCTGCCAGCAGTTGTTTTTGCCTACATGCTAATAATGCCTGTTGGTGTGAAGATAGTTACTCACACATGCCGAAAAGCTTTGCGGTCTCAATGATTGTTGACTGTTAGGACAGCTTCTGTGGATAGTGGTCAGGTTTAGACTCTTCTGCCTTCCTTCCCATCACTTTTTTCCCCCTTTTTATGAGTGAAAGGAAGCCTGCTTTGTTAGCTGGAGACAATAGGTGGTTGTTCAGTGTTTTGCTTTTATCTCAGAAGGATGGTTGGTGTGTTGACATGTAAATAATTTCCTGACAGAGAGGTCACAATAAGTTAAAAAAACGGCAGAAAATATAGATCATTATGTTACTAGCCAATCCTTATTTCTTGTAAAGCACATTTTTCCCATATATAACATATAACTGAAATTTATTACACAAGTATGTTAAATAGAGAACCTTGCTTAAACATTGGGACAATTACTTAAAACTTTTTAAAATTAGTTTTGTTTTAAATTCTTTTTACGTTCAGTTTAATTTAGCTTTAGTTACTGAACAGCATAGTTTCACTAGGAAACCCGGTTTGTTTGTTCCTTCACAACATTAGCCCTTCATAGTGAAATATGATGCCTGACCAGTGCATTCAAATGTGATGCCAAAAATGTTTTTTATTTGCAAACATGCTCAATAATCTTTTCCTCAGATGTCACATGTCCTTCTAGCTAGAAAGTAAAAGCTTGTTGTTTACTTTTTCTTTAGAGTCTGCAATGCATGTCTACCAAAGCGGCATCAAAAATGATCTGATATTTCCTGATTCTGCTCTGAATCATTGTTTCGAGACTTATGACTTATTTCGTTCTGATGAACTCACATCAGAGGGGCAAGTGTGGACACTTTGTACTCCACCATAAATGCTTCTCAAGTGCTGGGCAACAGTGTGCAGCTCTTTCAGTCAGCGTACTCGGTAGCAGGCATGGCCGCCCATTTCACCGAAGTGGATATTTAAACTGCTTTGATATTTGGTCATAATGCAGGACCTTGGAACAGTTGCCTGCTTCTCCCAGCCTTTTCAAACAGTATTAATTGCAGCGCACGAAAACCAAATTAAAGTCAGACACAGATGGTTAGGGGTATTTTCTTTCGACTCTATACATCAAGCCCTAATCACATTAACAGTACAGCAAATTTGATATTTTGTCAAATTAAATCTACGGTGTATCGCCATGATAATAAAGTGGCTATTTAGTAAGTGGAAATTGTTCGGGCCACTGTAGAGGAGGAAGCAGCTTCACACTTATCCCGACAGCTGATATCTTTCTGTCACAGAGCTTCAGAACAGATCCTGATGACTGGGTGGAGCAAGGGTTTATGTTACTTTCACAAAGGCATCATTTGCGTCTGAGCTTTCCTTTCCTTCTCTCGACTTTTTGTCTCCTGGTTTTCTTCCGTCTGACTGGATTAGCATAGATCTCGTATGCTGACAGGACTGACCTTCACTGCAGCTAAACACTTGTCAAAATGCCAAATGTAATTACTGAGCTCTTTAGGTCAAAGTAATGTGTTTCATCTACCTCACTTTGCCTTGTTATTGATGTGCAAGCCCTCAGACCTCAGACTGCAGTGGAGTACTCCCTTTTCCCTCTCGTAGCACCAGTTCCATGCAAGTGTTTGTGTGTCATAACAAAGTGAGGAAATGTATCTGTAATTATGCCTAAGTAATGTGGTCAAATTGTGCGTTGCTGTGCTGCTAGATGTCTTTCTGTGACTTTGTCAGCTTATACGCTCCCAGATCCTGTGATTATGGACAATTTAAAGTTATCTCTTAGAGCTGCAGAGTGCTTCTCCAACACTGCCTTTCAAAGGTCGTCATCATCATCACCATCACCATTACCATTCCTCTGCAAATTGCATGCCTGGAAATTGTCAACTCTGTTGTGCTGCCTTCGCGTCAGCTGTCTCTCAAGGTAGACTACTTGTCTTGTGTTTAAATTGATTGTTAACTATAAAAATACGTGGCTACAGTGTTTTCTTTTCTCTTTGTCGATTCTAACCACCTTATGTGGATTTCGAGTAAATCAATAAATTGCAGTGCTGATTATAATATTGTGGTAAATCAATCTGTTCTCACTGCTCTGATATGACCTCCTTGTTTCTGACATAATGCATAATTGCAGAGAGGAGGTTTTGCAGTCAAAATTGACAGCTTTTCCATATGCATTGTCATTATTAACAGTAGTGACTGATTTTATGTCATGGCCATCACTGTGTGGAACTTCTTTAATTGTTCCCATTGATTGCCAACGTGATTGCATTGGAAACAGCTTGGGCACTGGGATCTGTCCAGCAGTCTCTCTGTGCCCTGCAGAACTAGGCAAATCTATTTCCGTTAACCTCATTGCAGTTCACCTGCTAATCAGTTTTCATCGCAAGCCGAAGGCTAATCGATTGTGGAAGTTTCTCTCACCTGTTGGCAAAAAAAGGGAAAATATGAGGTGTGTGCTGGTGTTTAGTGATGCAATTTTCTGTGATACCGCGCCATGCTTTTTGCCTCGTCGCCTGTCATCACAACAGAGCTGTAGGCGTTCTGTGAAATTGCAAGATGCCTCATCCGAGCTTTAAAAAGCTTGCACACTCCCCTGCCGTTCCAGAGTCACCTGTGGTTATTTTGGTTCGACTTCAGAGGGAGCAGAGAGCTGTACACTGTCCTCTGGAGCTTTGCAATCATCTGTGAGTCCTGCCGTCGAGCAGAGAGGAGGGGGGGTGGACACAGGTGTTTTGCCGAGCTCTAGTTTGCACAGTGGTGCAACGTGATCCCCGAGCCAACCGTGCAGCCACCCTGCCAGCTACTCAGCCAAGCAGCCGGCCTGATTTCCCCAGTGCTGGCACTGGCCTGCTGGCACCGCCAACCCTTCTCTCCCACTCCCGCAGCTGGCAGGATCTCTGCGAGTTGGCCTCGGCTCCTGACGTTGACTGCGGGGTTGGCAGACCTCTCCCAGATGGCCACCTTGTAGGGAAGCTGGCTTCGTGCTTGCATCACTTTTACATCATCCCTTCAGCTACAGAGCTGTGGTGGAAGGAGAGGGCTTCTGTTGGCTGTGCTGAGGCATTTTTGTACGTGATATGTGGGAGTGTTAAACTCTGCTGCAGCTCTCACACTTTCGAACGATAATTTGTTATGTGTGCCATTTGTGTCCCTGCTTTTCAGGAAACCAGTGACAGGTCTGAGACCAGAAACAGATGCAGATATAGAGTCCACCTACACTCACATCAAATATACACATTTTTAAAGGTGAAAAGGCTATTACAGCCCTTATCTTTTACATTCAAAATGACAGGACAGTAGCAGCGTGCTTCTCGGGTTCATATTTTATTTATTACCTAATTTAAATCCTACTGCAAAGCCTGTAATTTATAGCCCAGTAACTCTGTAATCCCAGCTGAGCGGAAGAACAAGGCTGAACCTTTCCAAAAACTTGTTAGCACTAGGATTGAATAATTTAATATACATTTTTTAAACCACAATGGATGGGAGTAAAATCATCTGATAGAATTTTCTTAATATCCTCAGATTTAATGACTGTGTCTGTCTGATGACTGCTCCTAATTATCACTTCTTCATCCTACTGGTTTTTTGTCTTAGTTTAAAGTTCCTTTCTGCCATAATGTACAACCTACCGTACCTGTAATTTTGCAAAATTACAGGTTTTTGAAATGTTAGAGTGGAGAGTGGGATTTTCTCCTAGTGTCGACAGCGACAGTCGCTTTGTTCTAAGGTCTTATCTCTCTTTTTTCCTATCACTAAGCTAATATGCTAATAGCTGACGTATCCTCACCAGTGATTCAAACTGTGAAAAAATGAAATATTAAAATGATTTTATTTGCATCAGTGGAAGACACAGGTATACAGCATATACTATTTTTGCTATTGTACTGCTAGTGTGGTTCTAATGCTCAAGATTATTGCCGTTTCTTCCTGTATACGGTCATTTTGCAGACAAAACTACTTTCCAGTGCTTTATTATTTACAAGAGATCACAACAGCTCTGCATGCTTGAGTCCACAGAGTTTTTACATAGGTGCCCTTCTTAACACAACTCAAAATGGCTTTTTGTTACCTCCCAGAATTGAACCAGTGATCTTTTATTTGTTAGGCAAAGTCGCGATCCTTGAGCCGTTGGAGGCACACTGGATGTGTCATCCCGACTGAAGTCAGAGGACAGTAGCTTGAATGTTCTGCCCAGGGGTAAACATGATGGGAACATTCTGGGAAACACATAAAGCAAGAAGACATTTTCATCCTTATTATAATGTGTAAAAACAGCTGTACAGAGGTTAAATATAGAAAACACACAATAAATTGGAAATGAAAATATTCAAATCAGCTTGGTTTCACATACTGTAGGAAAGTGAACATGAATGTAATAATCAGTTCTCAAACTGTGGAAACACAACATTTGCATGCCATTTTTCTAACCACATTATTAATCTTTCCAAATCTTCTCATTATTCCAAGATTTCCTTTTTTTTCCCAGACTGCATTTTACCTATTTTCCTTAAAGTGTCACCAATACTAAACTATGGTGTCTAAAAATTCTGTGGCAGTAAACAGTGCTATCAGCAGGGGGTCAGTCATTTTTCTTTGCACTCTAACTGCAGCTCAGACTTTTAGGACCTTTCTGTCCTCTGCTGCAGTTATTATGGACTCCTTACTGAAGCTCTCTCTCTTTCTCTCTCAGCGGCCCAAGGAGGCCGCCTGGACCAAGCAACTCATTTTTAGCCGTCTTCAAGATGCCTGATGAGATGTAGAGGCAGACGGTTGGATTGATTGGCCCCTCTTGAGTGCACAGGCCTTGATTACAACTGCACTCAAGTACCCGAACCCCCCCGCCCCCGCCTCAGTTTCTCTCTCTCAGTCTTGTTCTTTTTAGTCTGCCTCTCTTCTGTCTCCTTTTTTCCTATAATTTCTTTCACCTACAAAGGGAGAGGGTGGATAAGGAGAAACTGGTTGTAGAGTAGAGAATAAAAAAAAGTAGAATTACTAACAAAGATTTGGCTCTGCAGGGTTCTGTCTGCACTGGAAAGTAGAACGAGGATGGATATGCCTGTTAAGGACTGGTTAGAGATGAATTTGGAATCACAATCAGTGCTTTGAAGAGAAAGAATTGGATCAATATTTTAAGAGCTAAGCAGGGAAAGTGCTGATAGTTAGCAAAATCTGTCAGTGGTTCACTTTAGTTTGCACATCTTTTCCACGCTGTAAATTAAAATAATTTTGCTTCTGTACACATGCTCTATTGTCAATACAAAAATATTATGGAAGAAAATATTTAATCTCTGCAGCTCTACCCTGTGAGCTGCTGGGAGAAAGTCTTTAGAATAAAGAAAAAAATCTTTAAAAGGTCAATCCACCCAAACACTGATTTCTGCTGCCTTCAAATAAATAGATGTTAAGAATGTATTTTTAAATATTGCAATATTGAATCATTATTAGCTATCATTTTTTTTTTGTCTTATTTTGTATCAAAGCCTTATTTAGCTAAGCATACTTTTGCTCCATGAGTGCTCTGTGGTGGCCCTTTTGAACTGGAGCTTAAAATAACATGCAGAATGACATAGTGTACATTAACACCTGTTGAGTTATTTACTCCTTGCTAAAACGATATAGATTTTATTATTTTTGTTTAGGGTTGCATATTTGTGTTTTTAATACTCTCTGTGATCAGTTTGCTCTATATAGTAAGGAACATGTTTTTAGGAAGTGTACCACCTTGTTTAGTTGTTTGTCCTGCCATTGTTTTGTTTTGTTTGTTTTTTTATTTTTAACTATTTCTATTTTCTGAGTTGTGGTGACAGGTAGTTTGATACAAAGAGGTCACAACAACAATTATCCTAACACAGTTTGTTTTAAGATAAAGACCCTACAGTATTTGACAGAAAACCTTAACAATCAGATCCCCTATGACCATGACTTGGTGTCAGTGGGAAGGAAAAACTCCCTTTTAGCAGGAAGAAACCTCACACAGAACCAGGCACAGGGAGGGGCAGCCATCTGCAGCATCCGGTTGGGGATAGGAATGCAGTCGTAGAACCCTGGATTTTCTGGATGGAGATTTACCTTCTCTAGTAGAGGTGAGCAAGTCAGGGCCTCTGCTGTGTCATTGGAGTTTAATTATTTTCTATTTTTAAACCTGCCACAAGTTTGGCACACTTCTGAAGATGTTTTGGTGTTAGTGAGAGTTTGGGAGACTGCTTTTGTGTAAATGTGATGGAACCAATGCTCAGAGACTGGGTGTTCATCATGTAAAGGTATATGAAGATGACCTGAAGTCTATCCAGATAGGATTCTTGCAGGTTTTAAGATGTACATGGAAAACTTTATGAAGAGAGAAAATCAGCACCATTGACAAACGGAAACCCCGAGGGATATGTATGAGGCTGACTTGATCCCCACCTAAAACAGGAATGCGGTGCCCTTGTTTCTGATTGACTGTTGTTGTCTACGCACTCCTGTTTATTTTACCTTATCCCTCAGGGACTAAAATCATACTGTGTAATGCTCAGCGTCCTATTTATCCAGTAGAAGGAAAGCTTTCTCATGAGATGTTTTTCACTGGTTAAAGAGAAATACACTGTCTTCATATTTTCATTTTATTAACAATATACAATACAACAAATCCTATTGAACAGACCAACAATAACAATGCAGTGATCGTCTTCAGAAGATAGTATTGTGTGAATATGCAGCGTCTAATATTAGTTTTACTATGTGCAGTAGCTCGTTGTTGTTATCCGTAAACTATGAGAAACACAACAATGTTCTTTCTTTTTCATGGATGCACTGACTGGAGTATTAATATTTTTAGGTTTTCTGGAAGGTCCAATAGAAAAATACTCACTAGAACATCAAATCTGTATTAATCCACTGCTTTACATAAACTTATCCATATGCATGGTTGGAGTAATTGATTTGTTACATACTGTCTTTTTTTGAGGTTGTCTTTAGTAATCGCCCTCTGGGCTTTCTGAAAACTTTTTGGAGTTTTTCGTTGGATATTGGCTCCTTTTTCATATTTTCAGTCCAGTCGTCATACGTACCTGACCACTTTCAGAGGACTGGGTTTTTTGTTGCTTCTTAGCTAAGCCGTTAAACTCTAACCGGTGAATCTTTCAAACGTAAAATTTTCACCTAACCTGAGGGATAAACTAGTGTTGTGGAGACACTTTTTTACTAGCTGCCTGTGAGAAAAACACATAATTTGTGCCAATTTCTTTAGCTGACACATGCCGAAGATACCAAAGTTTAAGACATTTTTTTTTTCTTCATACCAACAGGATGCAAAAATACAGTTGTTACAGCTGTTAGTTGAAAATGTGGCATATCTTGGCATGGCCGTCTACTTAGAAAATCTGAGGAAACTAATAAGTGGAGGACAAAAGAAGAAGTTATAGACCTAAAACAGTATCTTCAACAGGTGAACAGTACCTAAAAGTCATGTCCTTAAGAAAAGCAAGAAAATCCATCAAAGACCTGACACTGGACCTGAGAGATGCATCTGGTCCTTCAGTTGATCTATCTACTGTTTACTGAAGCCTAGTCATAAATGGTCTCAAGCTCTCTAAAGAACAAAGCTTGGCTTTAATATTATCTTTAAAATAGTGCTGTCAGCGTTAATCACGTAAAAATGACGTTAACGCCATAACCGCATTAACGCGGCAAATTTCCGTTAGCGAGTTAGCGCAGATCGCCCCGTGCGTGGGGCTGCACGGCGTCAACGCATTAGTGCGGTTAGCTCATTAACACGTTAGCGCCGTGCAGCCCCACGCACCGGGCGATCCGCGCTAACGGAGATTTGCCGCGTTAATGCGGTTATGGCGTTAACGTCATTTTAACGAGATTAATGCTGAGAGCACTACTTTAAATATAAAATTATTTTTAACAACTCTTAGAACACAATTTTGTATATTAAAAATATCAGCATCCTAAGTTTTCCTTAGTACCAGCAGGCTCCAATAGTTGTTCATTAAAAAATAAAACACCAGGTCAGTGTACCACACTGGCAGTCCTGGGTGAACTTGTACCAGTCCTCATGGGTTTCTCCGACTCACTTTTAGCATCAATGGGCTCTGAGCTGGTGACAGTTATAGCTGGAGGCATTCTGCTCTCAGGTTCTCTGCACAGTCTTCACATTTTTGTGAACACAATTTCTCTTAAACACCTTAAAGTACTTTCTTGGAATGATGTTCCCCCGGACTTAATTTAAATTTGGTGCAGACTGGTCACTGTTACTAGGGAGTAATTATGATTATTAACATTGACTTTTTTATTTACACTACCAGTCAAAAGTTTGGGCATACCTTTTCATTTAATGGTTTTTCTTTATTTTTACTACTTTCTACATTGTAGATACATACTGAAGACCTTGAATATATGAAGCAAGATATATGGAATTATATAGCAAAAAATATATATATAAATAACTCCCACCCTTTGGTTTGTTGAAAGCTCTGTAAATCCTTGGTTTTCTCTCAATGAACTTCATGATGCAGTCACTTGAAATGGTTTCACTTCACAGGTGTGCCTTGTCAGGGTTCATTTGTGGAATTTCTTGCCTTCTTAATGGGGTTGGGACCATCAGTTGTGTTGTGTAGAAGTCAGGCTCATACACAGCTGACAGCCCTCTTTGGGAAGAACCAATCAGCCAAGTAAAGAGAAACGACAGTCCATCATTACTTTAAGAACTGAAGGTCAGTCACTCTGGAAAATTTTAAAACTCTGAATGTGTCTCTAAGTGCAGTGGCAAAAACCATCAATCGCTACGATGAAACTGGCTCACATGAGGACCGCCCCAGGAAAGGAAGTCCAAGAGTCACCTCTGCTGCTGAGGATAAATTAATCAGAGTCACCAGCCTCAGAAATCGCAAGTTAACAGCACCTCAGATAAGAGCCCAGATAAATGCCACACAGAGTTCCAGTAGCAGACACATCTCTACATCAACTGTTCAGAGGAGACTCTGTGAATCAGGCCTTTATAGTCAAATAGCTGCTAAGAAACCACGACTAAAGAAAAGCAACAAGCAGAAGAGATTTGTTTGGGCCAAGAAACACAAGGACTGGACATTAGACCAGTGGAAATCTGCTTTGGTCTGATGAGTCCAAATTTGAGATCCCTGGTTCCACCTGACGTGTCTTTGTGCGACGCAGGATAGGTGAACGGATGGTCCCTTCATGCATGGAGGAGGAGGTGTGATGGTGTGGGGGTGCTTTGGTGGTGACACTGTTGGGGATTTATTCAAAACTGAAGGCACACTGAACCAGCATGGCTACCACAGCATCCTGCACCGACACGCCATCCCTTTCCTTTTGTGTTCAGTTTGACCATCATTTATTTTTCAACAGGACAGTGACCCCAAACACACCTCCAGGCTGTGTAAGGGCTATTTGACCAAGAAGGAGAGTGATGGAGTGCTGCGCCAGATGGCCTGGCCTCCA
>VUQG01002623.1:7799-19843 GCA_015106755.1 Etia nguti
TGGAAGAAAGTAACATTCACCGAGACAGCAGAAATATTAAGGTAGCACTAATTTGCTACGAATGAATGATGATATATCAATATGGATTTTTCCACTACCTCGTTGAATATGTGCTTAAAAGAATTACAGCAATACTAGAAAGGTGTAACTAGGAAAGGGTCTGGTGAACATATACAGGACAGAATGCAATAACCTTGTCAACATAGTTTTATACCATTTACATATATTTATAGCCTGTTTAATATTCTAACTTTGGTAGAAACTGTTATTGTGTGCTTGCATTACAGCTGTGGTCCTATAATCTGTAAACCAGATTTTACATAAGGCCTCAGTCACTTTAAAATGAGGTCCTTGTGTGAACAGATGATAGTGGTTGGGGAGTGATTGATATGAGTGGTTTTTGTTGTCTGGGACTTATTGCAAATACTTGCAGCAACCAACTGGTCAGCCAGTTGAGCAGACAACACTCTCCACCTCTGGGTGACCACATTTGGTGGCAATTGCACAGGTCACCTGGTGTCTTAGTCTAACTTGGACTGGCGAGAATCACCGTGAAACAAATTGGCAAAGGTTTCCAGTTAATCTCCATATAATTTGTAAACAGACAGACTGCTGACATGTTGTAAGTCAGAGTCAGTCTGATTAGTTCAACTTGTCTGCGCCATCAAATAATGACTCTAGCCCCAGTTACTAAGGTTTGTGGCTGGCAGTTTACTGTAAATAGTGCTAAATTTAACACTGAAAAGCATGTATTTTTTGAGTCTCATAGCTGTGTGATAGTCGGGACTAGGAGTGTTTATTTATTTGGAATGAGATGGGGAAATGTTATCAGAATGAATGTGTAATTGACACAGCTGGATGGCTCAAAGCTGTGTGCACAGTGTCAACACTTTGACTCTGTCCTGTTGCTCTTTACTCAGTCTTCACTTTAAGTGTTTAGAGCCAAATCCCACATTTTCCTGCTCCACTATAATACTGTGATTTTATTGAAATAGAGTAGAAATGAACTGAACTTAACAGTCTTGGAGGGATGGAGGGAAGGAGGGAGGGAGGGAGGAGGAGAATCCCAATGGTTGATACTTACAAGGAACAGAGCAGGTTCTGGTGTTTCAGGCTTTTAGTCACATTTCTACACAGAGTGTCATTACACAATGAAGTCATCTCTGTCTTTTCTCAGCAGTGCGCACACATAGAGCAACATCATGTTTCAGTCTTTCTTTGAATTCCTTCGATAGGCGCTGCTACATATGTCTGTTAAAATGCAGCTATTACTGGATCAGTGTCTGAATGTTACGATATGATAGAGTTAGTTAAATTTACATGTGCATTATTCCCAGTCTGTTGCTTTTCTGTTAGGCCACTCACAATCAAAAGCAAAAATGCAAGTGGTTTAAATTGCCAGATTTGCCACTATTTGGCTCCATGTGTTATTTAACTTCAATAATCAATATAAAATAATGTTAAATGTAACAGGATAAAATGCTGTCCTTTGAATAATATAATACTACAGTAGAGTCCCATGAAAAACAGTCTGCTTTGATAAGCAAATGAAGCACAAATTTAAACTGGTCTTGGTAGAATGCTGGTCATTAATGAAATAAAATAGCAGTTTCTGTTTGTTTTTGATGATAGAAGTTATACATTTGCATCCATTTAGCTCGGTCTGGCTGACAGAATTGTGCCTTATGTGTGGATTCTGTGGGGCATGCAGTAATAAGTCTGCCCCTGGCTACAGTACAGCATGTCTCATGTGCAAAATAATTTTCAGTGAATAACAATATCATAGCAAATAGCCTCTTCTGCTTAAACTTGTTCAACGATAGATGTGAACAAATACTAGGACTATACACTTTTTTTTTTTTTAATACTTTATTTTTATTGAAAGTTTTATAGTTCAGCACTATACACTTTTAAAGTACAGTTAGATAAAAAAAAAAAATCGCCTGTCAATTCTCAGCAAAGATCCTTTTCAATAAACCTTAAAATCCATGTGTACAGTCAGGCGACAAAGGAAGTCTTCACAAGCCTTATACACTGATTGATTTGATTTGATTGACTGAAACATATCGCAGAGAATATATCCAGTAATCTTTAATTTGTCTCTATGTGGTTTCGGTTGGCATGACGGTCTCCACATGCAGTAGTCTGTCAGCACATACCTCTGTGCAGTCTGTGCCATTAATTGGCACTTTAGTTTTTGTGTAGTCCCTGAATTTTACCGCATAGTAGTTGATAGTTGGGAACAAAAATAGAGACTATATGTGTTTTTGTACATGCAACTATTGAACTATATTTTTAGGTCAAATATCCTTTTGCAGAACACTCTCACTGTGAATATACGGCTGTGATTTGTTGTCACAGACTTGACATCTGAGTTGTTCATCTGAACGTAATGCATTATTTGGCCCTGTAATTGTTTGTGTGCGCTCTGTTTTCTTGTCTGTGCTCAGAGGTTTTCAGCTCCAGGCCACAGTAGAATAAGACAATGTTACCCTGAGGGTTTGTCTTGCCTACTCCATTAGTTTGCCTGGCTTCATGCTGGCACTGTCATGCCAAACACACAAAGAACTTCTCCAGTCCAGCTGAACCAGCTCATGATTAATGACCCAATGTATCTTTAATCATGCTGTCAAATTGAGTTGAGTCATTCCAGCCCTGACAATAATTACAACGTTTGTTGCTTGTCTCATTGTAAGATAATACACATTCACTTCTATCATTATCACCATAAGCACCTGACTTGATAATTTATGACTATGTCATCATGGTGACATTACATTCCAGCTTATTGATGCTTTTTTCTGTTTCATTCAGGAAGTTTCTGTTCAATAAAAGCTCAGTAATCTTGAAAATGAAAAAATAATAATTGAAATCTTGCATAGCCCTCAATGAAGTCTGTGGTCAGTCTAATGAAACTCAAAGTAAACTTTGTGTCACATAGCTGGACTGTTTTCCCCACTCTTCATATAGATGAAAGATAAAAGCTTGTTCAAAGCTGTTCTCAGGGACACACAGCAGTTATTGTGGGGGTGGGTAAGAGCTTAGAAAGCAGGTTTCTAGCAGGTGAGGCTCCAACAGCATGTACTACACAGAAAAAGATCCAAAAGAGAAATGATTCCCATCTAGGATATCAGAGACTCTGTGAATAGTAATGACGGAAACATGCCAGGCAGTTAATTAATGTAGTTTACGAGAAATAAAGATCGAAGAAACAAAGATGTGCATTTGACACTATTTCCCAGGTGAAAAATTAACTTTGTGACTTTTTGAAGAAGTGAGGACTAATAAATGCCCTAATTTTCTCAAATTGGTCCCCGCAAAGGTAAAAGTAGAAAAGGTGCATACACAAAAAAAAATAAACGCAAAGAGCAAACCTGGCAACACCACTACCATAATGCACAAATCGAATGGATTCTTATATTGAATTATTATACCCTTGTGTTTCATCCTAGCTCTAGCAATTTCAGACCTCATTCCCACCACAATTGAACAGGCAAAAATTCTGATTTATTATTTCTCCTGATCGTATCATTATAAATCCCACTTTTACACCATTTCATTCAAATTTTATGGGCTGTCATAGCTGTGACTCATTTGGCCATAAATTTAGTCCTCACATTCTTTATTTTTCACTATACTGGTTTCTATATGTTTTTTTTGTTTGTTTGTTTTTTTGGCTCTTCTCTCAGGTGTTCACTGCCACTGCCTCCTTAAAACACTTCAAAAGTGTATGTGTTTGTCTTGCTTTTTTGTTCGATTGTTGAGGAAAGTTTAAATGCATCCCTGCGCATTCGTATGTGTGTGTGTGTGTGTTTGTGTGTGTGTATGTGTGTTGTGTGCATTTGTGAACAAAAATGAGCAGAAGTCCCACTGAGCTTCTTCCACTTGCACAGATGCACTGTTTTTCAACAACTTACACTGAAAAGTGATACATATAATTAGTTGTCTCGGAAGAGCTGGGAAACTAACAGAGAAAGATGGAGAGGCAGAAAATTAGAAAAAGAGTGATAATGATAATGAGCCTGAGAAGATGAAAAGTACTTTCTCACTAAGCAGAATTATTCTCATCTTTCTTTCACTTCACGCCTCAGTTTGTCTTTCAACAATATTAAATTATTATCATCAATTACACTCACCAGAAACTTTGTACAGCTTGCTAGTACAGGGTCGGGCCCCCATATGCCTTCAGAACTGCCTTAATTCTTCACGACACAGATACAAGGCACTGAAAACATTCTTCAGAGATCTGGGTTGATGTTGATAATGTAGCATCACAGAGTTGTTTCTTTTTTCTTTTTTTTTTCCTGCATCATTTGTCAGCTGCACAGCCATGATCCAAATCTACCATTCCACCACATCTCAAAGATGCCCTGTTGAATTGACATCTTGTGGCTGTGGAGGCCATTTGAGTACACTGGACAAATTTTCATGTTGAATCAACTAGTTTAACATGATCTGAGCTTTGTGACATGGTGTTTTGTCTTTAGTGTGTTAGGTGAAATTTCCCAAGCTTAGTGACCTACATCCCTACTGTCCTATTGCCCCACCCACTTATCTAGGATGCAGCTGCTGTGTAACACAGCATGTGTACACCTGAAGAGAAAAAGAGGTTAGAACTACAAAGTGACAGGAAATCATTTCAAGAAAGGGCTCAGTAGTGCCCCATTTCTGTATCAGAGAGTATGAAACCACCTTTTTTTTTTTTAACACAAACAAATCCTTAGAGTTTAATGTAACTATAAGAAAAGAGTAATAATAAAAGTAATAATGGAACAAAACACATT
This sequence comes from Etia nguti, assembly GCA_015106755.1. Classification (NCBI taxonomy): domain Eukaryota; kingdom Metazoa; phylum Chordata; class Actinopteri; order Cichliformes; family Cichlidae; genus Etia; species Etia nguti. Next base: position 12,584 of record VUQG01002623.1, read on the forward strand.
TAGATTGAAATTCATGCAAAGTGCTCTGTTGCTCTAAAATTACGGCAGAAAATCCTTCCTTTTCCCTAAAATGAATGAAATGCTTGCATGTAATTCTTACTAAACACATCAACACAGGCGTTGCGTTAAATGGAAGATAATGCTTTTATTCTTTCTCACCACTGTGCGTCCTCTTAAATGAGCACTTTCACTTTACCTCCCTCTGTGTAGTACTTGTATGTTGCCTGAATGCTGAGTAAATATGTTTTTTTTTTCTCAGTGGCAGCCACTGTAGAAAAGTCCTACTTTTTGCCCCGAGGGTTAAGGACAAACACATCTGGCTTTTTTTCTTCTTTTTTTCTTTTACAGGAAAGGCAATCATGTCATCTCATTTATTGCAGTGCAGCTTTCAAACATAAAATATCTGTCTCAGATCGTACCGTGTCATCTTTTATTGGGGTTTGGACTTTATCTTCTTCTTCTCTTCTTTTTTTTTCAAAAACACTTTTGTTATCTATCTATCACTATTTACTTCAATCACAAACAAACTGCTCTGACATCAAATCTAATTAACATGGTATCAAAGCACAAATTATATCAATCTTGATTTGCGATCTGGATACTTTTTGCATATGGTCAGGAAATTTTCTGAAACCTGTAGCACCATAATTGAAGTAAATGAGATAATAGCATTTTGCTAATAACAGTTCATTACATTACCTTGTTATGTTTATTTAATTGGCTCTCAGATAAAGCCTTAACCCTCTGTATTTGAAATCAGCGCCTTAGTGGGTGATATTTGATAACTGGTTAATTTAATCCTGTTTATTTGGAGTGGGAGACAGTGTGTGAAGTTCACCTGGAGGTCAAGAAGTGCTCATGCTTTTCTCCTGTTACGAAATACAGTGCAAACACCGACAACTCGCACAACCTGATTGTACAGTCCAATTACTGCTCAAGTTATGTTAGCAACTTTGAGCTCACATCTTTGCACTTCTACACTTACTGCTCATACATCTGACTAAAGATGTCTTTTTGTGTACAAGTATGTGCATGAATATGCATCACTTCATGTGTGTCTATGTGGGTGTGTGTGTGTGCGTGCGCGCACAAGCGTGTCAGTTTCCACCTATACTCATTAAAGGTGAACTGAGGCGAAGCCTGGCCATTCGTGGGATGGTAATTGATGTGGAGAGCTCAGTGGGATACAAGGTTTAATTCCTCAGTGTTAACGAACAATAAATCACACGTCACACACACACCCACCGACACAAACACACTGTGAAGGAGACATAAATCAAAGACTAAGGGGCTGCCACTGTCTGGCTTACTGCAATGACAATATCATACCACCTTTTCCTCCCTCGTTTTTTCTTTCTCCATCTTTCTTTCAATCCCTGTTAATCCCTCTCTACCTTCAACCGCAGTGACACTATCAGCCCCCATATCTCATCTCAATTCCCCTCAGTTCACTTCTGCTTTGACTGCAATTACAAAATCACAGCGCTGCGTGCTCTCCCCCACTCTTACTTTCTCTCTTCCCATCAATCCCTTTCAAGCCTTCACTGAACAACAGATGGTCACCTCATCCCTCCTACAGATAGAGGGATCGAGAGACACAGAGAAAGCTGATGGGGGAGGAAGGATGGGAAAGTGGAGCAAACCAACTCTGTGTGTGTGCGTGTGAGTGAGATTCAGAGAGGTAGAAAGAGAGAAAAAAAATCCAGTGTCTTCGGGGTTCACGTGCATAAACAGAGAAAATACACAACACAAACCATCGCCTTGCTGGGAATTCAGATTAGATCACATATTCGTGTGTACGCACTCAGACGCAAACCTACACGCACTGGGCACGCATCTCAGAATGTGCTGGCACAGATTGCATCCTCATCCCACCTGATGGCACTAGGTCAGATAATTATTTTAAGCATCATTTACATATGAATCACTAATGAGAGGTTTGGGTTGGAGAAGGAGGCGGGGGCGGAGGAGGGGAAGTTGAGAAAGATATCGAAAGAAGAAAGAAAGGTGGAAGATGAGCGCGAGTCATAGTGGCAGATTGAAGTGCAGCGTAGTGTAGGATGAGATAGAGGTGATGCAAGGTGAATTACAGCAGCACCGGAGAGGGGAAACCAGGCCAAGTTTCTGTCGCTCTTGATTTTGACGGCTAGCGATATTTCTGACCCACCCCACCCCACCCTTCCCCACCACCTCACCCCCTCCCAATCTCCTCCCTGTATCCCCGATCTCCCCTTAAATTGGTATTCACGGGCTATTGTGGTCACACCATAATTGAGCCACTACCGGTGCTTGAGAGGGAGGAGAGCGGCTGCCTCTATTGCAATTCCACTAAAGCACAATATAGGCAGGAGCTACATAGCTATGTTTTGTTGCTGAAAGTGTGACTCTGATCTCAGAGACTAAATTTGGTGGGCTTAAAATGTTGTCTTTGGAGAGTGCAGAAGGTACAGAAAGCCTTACTTCTTTGCAGTTTAGAGTTATGCGGGCAAAACGAGCAATGGATCCTATCTAAATCTTTTAGAGCACAGGCCAATATACAATTAAAGCGGTACCCTCAAGGGAAACTGCATTTGCACCCCTTCTGTCAAGCTATCTTTTCTAGAACTGTGCCTCATTATAAAAGAGGCAGTAAAGTAATTGAATAGCAAGCACACACAGGCTTGAAATTTCCTCCTCAGCAAGAACTCTTTAGCATGGATAGGTGGTGGGAATGAAAACAAATGCAGGAAAGTAGCGAGAGTTGAAAAGATGCTTGGAAGATTTTCTTTTGTGAATATTCATTATAGTGTCATAACTGCAAAAAAAATCCTATTGTTTTAAAATACATAGCGAAGATTTGACACTGTCCTAACACGCGTTGATCATGAAATGGATCACACTCTGCCTTTTGCAACTCACAAAAGCGTTGTGACCCTTTGGATGTTTGGGTCATCACAATCCACTCCTTTAGACTGAGGTAAACAGCTGCAGGGAGTTTTGATATTTAAGTCTCACAGCTGTCAATTTTTATTCTTGGTGACTTTTTGGTGGGAGAGTAATTTATTTCCACTATTATCATGATGAGCGGCATTGCGAGATTAATTTGTAGTGCCTGAAGCTAAGGTATGATGATTTGCGGCTCAGACTTAGTATTCACAGGAGACATCAGGGCTGTCATCTCCTTCTTCTATCTATGGCAAGCTTTACTGACACAGAATGATAGTGCATACAACTTGTAAAGTGCAAAGAAGAAATATATAATATGTCTTCTGGTTAAGAAACCAGTGGCTGAATGCAGATAAAAGAAATACAATATAGCATTACTGAGCAGGAGGGGACAGTAATGGAAAAACCAAATGACAAAGAACACAACAAAAGCACAGGTCTGAAATGGGCAGGCAGATTTAAAACACCATTTAGTGCATTTTGTAAATGCTATTATATTTCTTATTAAAATTCACTCTCTGACATCCCAATATCACCCCTCCATTCAACATTATATACAGTTTAAAACTTCCTTGTCTGTCTTTTCCCGTCATTTTGCCTTAGAGTGCTGTTGGGAAAGCAGATATATCTCGGCGAGAGCTTGTGTTGTTTTTGTACAGCACAACCTGTATCTACTTTACATCTAGTAGAAACCCCTGAGTGAACTTTGATCTCTGATTTTTAAGTATCTGAAATATTTGCCAGTTCTTAAGCAGAAGTTCTGCTTGCCCTTGTCAACTTTCTCCACAGCAAAGTGTGTCAAAAGTTACATCATTACTGCTGGTGTATTTTGTGCTTTGGTGTTTGTTTCAGCTGTTTTTTTGTTTTTTTTTGCAGCCCAGCTCATGCAGCATGGCTGAAGCCTAATGCAAAATTGATGAGCTGGGGCACAAGTGTGAGCCGGTCTCTATCTACAGGCATGTCCTCAATTTAGCAATGCAGGAACACTTATTGAGCTGCAACAGTTGGAGAAGATTAGACTGTCAGAAAACTGCCACTGTTTTTGTGTATTTTGTGTTTGAACTCCTGTACGTCAGGTTGTCCAGAGGTACACAGTGTGATTTTTGTATTAAAGACCCCTACTGTTTATAAGAGAGTATAAAAGGTCATGATAATTAATTGGCAGTGGCACATAACCCCAGTTCTTATTTGCCACCATTAGTTTCCAGTGAAATTCAAAATCCATCCATCCATCCATCCATCCATTCTCTTCTGCTTATCCTTATCAGGGTTGCGGGGGGGTGGAGCCTATTCCAGCTACCATAGGGCGACAGGTTGCCAATCTTACGCAGCAGTTCAAAATCAACTTTAAAACATTTATTATTAACATATGAAGCCAGTAGAACTGTATTGTTAATAAAAAAGCACCTGCTTATATAGTGGAGCTCCTGAGACCTTATAATAGCAGTTGATCTCTCAGATCATCTGATTGGGGTCTCTTAACTGTTCCACACTCTTCTTTTAAAACAAGGGGCTACAATGCCTTTGAGGTTGTATTTCCTAAACTTTGTAGTGGCCTTCCTCAGCAGATCAGCCGAATCTTTGGTTAAAGATTCGGCTGATTAAAGATTACTTGTCCGACTGATCTAAAAAAACAAAACACCAACCAGAAATCAGTTTTATCTTCAACAAAAACATTCACACTGACGTGTTGTATATTGTTTTGTTAAGACTTTATCACGGTGGTCATTCTGCCTAGATAAGACCAGTTTCCAGAGAGAGTAAGAGAATTCCAAAGACCCCTCCTTCCAGATTTCCCCCAGGAGAATGCAACACTAATTTGAATTATTGCTTAGCAAATCTGCTTCAAACTATTTGGCGCCTGCCATTTTTGAGAAAAGCTCTATTGTCTGTAGCTGTTTACATCAGCGTACATTTGATCAGCAAAAATGACTTTATTGCTGAATTCGTTTTTTGAGTTATCGCCTGATTGTGTTCAATAAAGAATCTATAGGGACTAATTACATGGTGTTGAGATTGGTTATTGACAAAGCGCTGCGCCTAATGATGTGAGAGAAATTGGGATTGCGTTTGTGTGTGTGAAAGGTGAGTGACGGGGTCTTTGGTACCTGAAGTGTATAAAAAAATGCATGTGGGTGTGTCTGTTTTCCCCCGTGTTCTTTAAATGGTTTGGATTTTCTAAATCCATCCACCATGATGGACAGTTGGAAGTGAAAAAGGGCAGTTTTAATTTAATGCATGGATACCCTTCTAAGCTCTCCCAGGGACTAGCTGCTTACCACCTCTTCTGTTAAACTAACACGCTCTCGGCAGCACATACACAGACGTATAGACACTCGTGCACAAACCTGTGCAAATATGCATGTGCATCGTCTTCACACTGACACATTCTTGCACACCTTCGCAGACACACCAGGTTTCAAACTTCTCTTTTCAGACACACACACATGCAGGTGGAGGGGATCTCATGGGGTGCCCTGTTTAGATGAAATGAGTCACAGGGATCTCATTACTACTGTCTAGACTTCATCACTTTTCAAGAATATGCTCTGCTTGAGAGTGAGTGAACATGAAAAATTATCAAAGGCTAAAAATACAGGCAGTGAGAGATAAACAGGCCGGAAAGTTAGAAGGATACGAGGAAGGGGGAGAAAGCAGAGGTCAGAAAAAAGGCTGACAGGAGACAGCGTATAATGAAAAGGAAACTCAACAGGAGCGCCAGAGAAGAAGGGAAGCTTTCCCAGATATAGGACACAGTCCTTTGTCAACATAGCTCTTTTAAAGTAGAACATTTTACCTACATTCACCACCATCATGCACAGAGATCTTTCACAAAGACATTATAGAGCATGTAAAATATATACAGTAATGGCACACAAAAATGTAGTCACTGGATCAAATTTAATGGGAAATGCTTCCAGATAACCAGAGTTGTATATTTTTTAATGTTCTATGAAAAAGTCTTATTCAGATTTCATTAATAGCACTTCAATAGCTTGATGTGGGCACAGTTAAATACAATGTTTCATCCAAAGGTGAATTCCAATTTTAAAGGTAGAGAGTTTCAGTGATGTGGAAGCAATGTTTGCTGATAAAGGTCATATTACCTAGCTTGATTTCTTTTTTTCTGCAGAAGCTGTGCTATGGTTGCTCCTGCTGTCCAGTTTAAACTCACAGATTTGACAAAATAACCCCTTAAACATGTTTAGCAGTGATTCCAGTGAGTCCAAATCTCTTTAAGCAAAGAAAAAAGTGAAGCAGTTTATCAGCACTGCCCCCACTATTGGTCCTGTTACAGCCAGTGCCATTTCCATTTTTTTGTAACAGCTACCATTTGCATAACTACCACTGCTGCTGCTGCTGGCTGTACTGTGAGCTTGCTGCTATACCGACAGCAACAAAGCTACTGTAACTGTTACTGCATCTTCGTTATTTGAGCCGCTACAGTGCAACTGTCACATGTTTTACCACAGACAGCTCCAGTCCCTGGTGCATTAGTCATTTCTGAGTTCATTACCATGGAGAGCTCCTTGGTTGTTCACTAAAGGCTCATTCAACCCCTCTCTTATCCCGCCTCTGTGACACTTTTCTCTCATAATTACATTCTCACACCACCTCTCCATCTTCATTCATTTTACTTCCTCTCTCCACAGTTTTCCGCATTTCCCCATCCTTCCCAAAGGGGCTAAGAGTGGTGGTGCAGCATTTGAAAGCAGCTCAATGTTGGCACAAAAGCATTTACAATGGTGCACAATTAAAATGCACAGTGCATCTGCCTGCATTGCATATGCAGCAATGATCAACATCCCAGACAATTTCTGGTTTAGCTTTTCTAAAGTTTTCTGTAAAGTTTGATGTGTGATGCAGGAGGATGCCAAACTAGCTGAATTAATTTAAATCGTTTAGAGCACCTGCAACACACTGCAGCGAGGGTTTGTATACTCAACAAGCATCTCTTTGTAAGATGCTTAAGGCAAAGGGTATTTGGAGCATTGTTAAAACTTGAGCCATGTTTAATAAGTGTATTCACTGAGAAGGCTGCTGTTCATTTAAATGTACTGAGAAAGGGCTAAAAAATAAATCCTCGAAATATCAAAGAGTTGCTCCTCTGGCTTCTTCAGAAACTGTCCCGCTCTGACTGTGTGTACAAGCTCATCGCATATTCCCTACTTTAATTATGTGCATGTACCTTTCTGCAGAGGGTAATGGTTGTGAGGGTTTCCAGAGTGCAAAAGAAAACATCTAAGTTATAAAAAAAAATAAAATATATATATATATATATATATATATATATATATATATATATATATATATATATATATATTTTCCCCCCCC
>VUQG01002624.1:0-12602 GCA_015106755.1 Etia nguti
GCATGCTGGTGCAATAAGCTGTACGTTTTACGTCCAATGGATGCATGATCTGATTAGTCGACTAATCGCAAAAATAATCGTGGACTAGTCGACTATCAAAATAATCGTTTGTGGCAGCCCGACTGTCTTTGGAAAAAAACAACAGCAACAAGTAAATAGTGAATCACTGTCCAACTATAGCAGTGAAGTAGTGTTTCATTATTGTTTAAAAATAAAAAACAATGTATGTAGCAATGCTATCATCGCCATTTAAACTTGCAGAGTTGCTCAGAATGAAAGGATACTTGTAATTGGGTAGGAGTTGACCAGGATGAGTGAGTAGAGCAGGTAATGGCAGCTATCCTCCTGCAGAGCCTGGGCCAAGAAAGCTCTGCTCAGCTGAAAGCGTGGAAGCCTCTGGTGTAAGCGAAGAGCACTGGTGAGGGCATTCGCTAACAACGCTCTCTGATAGAAGTTAGCTGCTGCATAGGGTCTGAAATATACAAGCAGTGACAAACACTCAAATGCTGATTTAGGTTGGATTACAATTACTTTTAAAGCTAATCAACATTTATATAATTAGATGGTTTTCCACAGTGAACTCACCCCAAAACCGGTAGAATGAACATTACAGAACAATAGACAGTGAAGAGTCGTGAAAGCCACATTGCAGTTTCCAGCTTGTTGCTCATTAGAAATTGCTGCAGAGACACAAAGATGTTCACCATTAAACCCAACCAATCCCTTGTTCTTGTCTTCATTTTTCTCATATATACTGGTAGCAGATTTATTGACTTTAAACTAAAAGTCAGGTTCTCTCATTTGCTAGCATACAAAATTCAACCAAACTAAAAAGCATCTTAATGCAATCTACAAGTTAATTTTACCGCCTTGCCTTCAAAAGTCAGGGGGCAGCTGCAACTCATCCCGCTCATCCTCATTCAACTGATGTTGCTCAAGTGAATGATTGGTAGCGCATGTCATCCAACTCTTGCAATCAGCACTGAAATACATGCCACACATGCCTACTCTATTTGCCCCCTAAGATAAACACACACGTTTGGGTGTCAAAATTACAGATTTGGGATGAAATAATTCCAATTACATGTAGAAAATAAAACAATCTAGGAATAAAACACTCAAATAAATAATAATTAAAAAATTAAACCGTTTAGTAAAAACTATGCATAGCACATCCATTTTGTAAGGGGCTCAAGATATATTAAATCTTAGCAAATGTGTCCCCAATTTCTTCAAAATTTCAGATTAAATTTCTTGATGAAACTATTAACACAAAATGAAGCACAATTTTCTTTTTCTTTGTTTTCTGACCAGTATGTGAAGAGTCAGAGTACACCTTTGGGCACAATAATACTGGAATATTTGAACTACAGAGTTAAAGCAGCCAACCTACCACAGGGCCTAGCTGCGGCGGAGGGTTTTGTTGGTTTGTATCAGCCATCTTTGGGGGTGCTGGTTTCTCTGTTGGGGAAAAAAATTCAAGTTTAGAAGTAACCCTAACTGTTTTAACATGCTCATTGAAATTTCAGTTCACCTGTGATCAAATGGACAATCGATAATGTTGTCTAGCATTTACATGTGCTAAAACACACGATCACAACAGCATGACATGAGTACAAGTAATGAAAATATCATGCATTTGCCTTCCTCAATAGTGATTTTCTCTCTCTGGCTTGGGTTTTATCAGCTCCCTGAACAAAAAGTGATGAAGATGTTCATATGAGGCATCAATATATCTATCCATCTATATCTATATCTCAAGCACCACATAACCACTGACAAATTTTATCACCAAGAGCTGTTGTAAAACATAAATCTTCCACCAGACATCTGTAAATTATTCTACAGAAATCTCCTAAAAATGACTGATTGTAAAGGTAAAATAATTAGTAACATTAATATTCTGAGTTTTTCAAGCTGAAAAGACAACTTTTGTGTTTCACTCAATTATTTTTTTCCATCCTTTGTTATGTTTAAACTGGCTTCATTTAGATTTTAGTCTGATGAACAAACAAAAGAGGCCATTTAAAGAGGTCACCTTTGGCTTTATGAATATCTTGCTTACTCTTTCACCATATACTGGTAAATTTTAACTTTCACAAAGATTCCGGATTCACCTATTAACTGTCGCTGGAGATGGACACTTGGATTATCTATTCGCTAAGGTAAAATCGGGACGATTAAATGGTTTAATCGTCCCGATAAAACCAGCACAAACTACATATGAATGGGACACATGGGATCTAACAACGATCATTTCGTCTAAAGGAAAGATATACCGGTAGCTAGCTGGCGGGTGTGCTAATTTATGCTGGTAATGACTTGTTAATAACAGACACTATGAGGCCGAGTGGTTAAAATATCCAGATACTGCTTTTAAATCCGAGACTGATGACTGCATATTCTCATAAGGCAGCCCTGTGTGTATTTTATTAAGGCTAACGCTGTTTAGCACCAGTTGTGTCTAGAATATTCTGTTACCATCGTTACTAGCACGTCAGCTACCGCCTCAGCTAATGGTTGCTACCTAGGTCGTACGTGAATGTTTCCCTGATTACTTTGTCAACGTTAGCTCTCCCGGCAGTTTAAAGAAGACTTAATTAATAGCTACACCTGACCTTATATATGGCAATAATAAAGCATTCTGCTTACCAGCGCTACAGCGTTGATTTACGTCGCGTGCTAACCGGTTAACGTGACAGGCAGCTGCTCTGCACTCTGGGAGCTACTCTAGTAAACGATCAGCTGACCTTGTAGCGTAAGACGGGAAGTACGCTGCTTCTCGCGATATATTAAAAACTGACAACACAATGTACCTAATGAAGCTTTGTTTTATATGTTTACTGAAAATTGTGTTCCTGACAAATACCCTCAATATTAGGCTATAAGTAATTAAACGACTAAAACTACAACTGAAACTAATGAAGACTAAACTAAAATTATACATCTAAGCATTATAACTGAAGTGAAACGACTAAATCCATTCTGTAAACTCACTAAAAAGAAGCTATACTAAAAGCTCAAACTCAAAATTAAAGAACAGTAAATAATAAAAAAGGATATATAATGTAGAAAGCTGTAATAACTCAACTTTTGGCGAATTTACCACCTACATAGGTTTCGCACAGAACATGAAAACCAAAAACAAAAACATTAAAAGCAGTTTTACGTTAGTGAAATACACAAAATCGAAATATTAAGAGGTTACATGAACATAGAAAGCCAGGAATATAACATGAAGAGAAGGGTAAATCACGAAGCGAATGATTAGAAGTGCCTCAAATGCAGTGTGTATCTTTTAAAAATAAATGAACTGTAACTCTACCCCAATTATTTAATTTAATTTAATAATTTTCTATTTATTTTTTCAATGAATAGAAAGAGATAATAAATTATTTTTGTTTATTTATCCCCATATAGAGGATACATCTTTATTGTCCATTTTGCTGTCTGATAATATGTGACACAGATACCAGGTACAGCAGCCTATGTGTGCTGCAGTCTGGACCAGAGATGTGCTACTATAAATGTCATATGTCATACGATTAGGAGATGGAAATCTAACTTTATCTAAAACTAGTAACGATATTGGTATTGCTAAATAGTAATAATAACAATAATCTCTTATGACATTGAAAGGCTCCGTTTAAGGGAAAAACTGCGCCTGCGTCAAAGTCAACGCCCATATGGTTCTCACAGAGCTCTTTTCAATGGTATCTATTTAGTTTAGCCTTAGCACTGCTCAGAAACGATACTGCTTGGATTAAGAATTTTAGGCTTTCTGGGCTTTTTATTAGACAATAAGAATATCGAATTTCTTTTTTCCCTTTTATCCAATGTCCTACAGTAATGGTGAACCTCAAATGTACTACCACAAGGGGGCGCAGTCGACCAGAGCATCCTTCTGCTGCAGGTTGGCCTATAGCGTGTGTTGAAAATTATTTTAGCTTTAAGTGCACCTTATTTGGTCCCATCATGTTTTAAAATCTTACATCTGACTGCTGCTGTGGCGCATATGTCCGCAGATTATTGGCACGAGTGTCGCAGGATGATGTGTTTGCTGCAGATGCCATTTGAAAATATAGGCAGTGTAAGCACTGTAGAATCTAATTATTTCTTTGCAAAACCTAATTAGGCATTAAAAAAGGTTAACGCCAGCGCCTGAAACGTTTTTGTTTAATAATCCCATTACTGACGGCTCATCATGTATAAAATGGTGCAGGAGGACACTAAGTTTCCACTTGTTAAAGGGAATCTCTGAGAAATAGTCGCAGATTTTTTGACACTATCTGCGATTGGAAATTAGGGCTTGTAATTAAACTGCGGAGACTCAGCACAGCACAGAGTAAGTAAGGCTGCAGCGCCCTGCCTTGCATGCATTTTCTATGTTTAATTGATGATTCTGCCTGCCTGCTTCAAAACAGTATTACTATTTTATCTTTTTTCTTCTTCTTTGGGCATGACAGAACTCTCCGAACGATAGCGTACACTGAGACTAGACCTTGATGATTTTTTTTAGGTGTCAGCTCCTCTCGGACCATTACCAGTCACTAGAGAGCTCAAGGTGAGAATTTAAATGAGAGAACATTATGTGGCCAACTTTTAATTTGGCCGAGCTCCCACGGAATAATGGAGCGGGTATTTGATCAGTTTCGCAGAGAGAAATATGTCACAAAAATTATAATGTCGATGTTTTTGCAGAAATGTGGGACTACAGGGACGTTAATGATACCAGTATAAGTCCCGCATTGCTGCTGGGTAGATGAGAACTAGCTGAGGAAGCTTTCTAAAGGTGAAGGTTATTGAAATCTCAACGTTATTGTTTGAAAGCAAATGGGACAAATATATTGTAGGACAATATCATTATTGTTTTATATTTATCACGATTTTGGTTTTTAGAAAGCCAGACTGCCTTTGATCATTTTAATGACTAGAAACCCCTTGAGATCAAACACCAGCACCAACATACTCGCAGTTTCGAATAATTTACTCGATTTTTTCCTCTTCTGTGCGTCGAGTTCTGTGGGTTAGGAGCTTAAAATATGACACGACATTCTTCCTAAAAAGTAAGAAAAAATAGAATCGAACACAAACAGCGTAACTCTGCGTTTAAATAAAATAAAGTAAAATAAAATAAAAAATAAACAGCCCGGAAGCCAGTCAAAGTGATGATGAGCGATGAAATTATCTTGCCTTCATAATGTGGGGCCCTTCAATCTGTTTTTTCCCCCAGTTTTTTCTTTTTCTTTTTAAAACTGTATTTATATTTAGATTTTTAAGTGTTATTATGATTATTTATCATCGAAATATTAAGGACACGTACGACTATTAGTAACAGGAAAAACTATGCAAATATTATACTTACAGAAATTGACCACAGTAGAACAATATCTACTGTCTTTGATCTAAAGCAAGACCCTTTTACGCATTACGCACTCACTTTATTCCGCTTTTAATCTTTTCCTTCAAAGCTTCTTCAACAGTTTTCAAGAGAATAAAAGGACGGAAAAAAAGAAAGGAGTGTGAGTGACAGACCAAAGCGAAAAGCTTCTTAAAGAAATAAACAGTCGTGTATGCTTAAAGGAATGCGCTTGTAACGGCTCCATCTTAGTCTCTGAATCTATTCGGACAAAACAAACAGGGCGTGGAAGGGGATGGAAATCGGGACAAGCGAGGAAGAAGATGTTAAGAGAGAGTCGGTTTGGTAGGGAGGAAAAGAAGGACACGGTGAATTTCCCTCAGACTGGTTAAAGGAACAATAAAGCGAGTTATCAACAGACTCTGGCCTTTTTTTCCTCAAAGAATGCGTTTCAAGCTTATTTCACGATGACTGCAGTGATTAATGGTGGGTGTAAAACCTCTAGACGAACGGATGAGGCCGAATGATATCTTTATATCTTCGGGTTTAAAAAGTGAAGTTGTACAATTTATACAAATAAACAATATCATAAGTTTTTGTTTCATTTTTATCCAAACACACGTTGGAGAAAAATTTGAACTGCTTTAAAACTCCTAAAGAAAGTCGGAATAAAGTCAGATGCGTACTTGATCTCCCCCAAGGCTAAAGGAAAGACTCACAAATATTTGCATGCCCGTTTACCTGGAGTAGCTTGTCAGTTATTTAAGTTACTTATTTTAGTTTGCTGTGCCTGTTTTCACTTCTGTCAGCTGGTTAAAATATACTTTTGCTCTCTTGGCAGATTTTATTTGGATTAGGGTTCTCTTTCAATCTTAATATTTTTTCACAAAAGAGATAAAACAGCACACTAAAATGTTTTTGATGAAATATTTTAGGCTATACAAATTATCCCTTAATTTTATTAGAACATGCACAATTTTCAAAAGATATCCTGCAAGTGGTCCTCTTACACATGATTACTTGAATAGGCTGCTGTTATATAAGGCAAAATGACAAAAAACAGCATGTTGATTCCTGATATTGGACCATCTTGTTGGAGAATTACACCTGGAATATTTATTTCAGCGCAACACCTTTGGAGGAGATGTGATCTACTATTTAACAGACAAGTGGCTCCAGTTGTGCCACATTTTTGTCTGTTGTTTACATGTAGTGTGTTTTTTTCATTACATTTGTAATGGCCCTCAGTTTTTCTGATGGCCATTACTGTCTGCTCCTGTATGTGTTTACACACTAAAAACTGTTTTATCATATTTTGCAGAATCTCTGAAATCTTTATTTCATGCCAGCCTTTTTTATGCATGTGCACAGAAATAAAACCTTCACTGACATGTTGGCTTTGATTGACATAATAATCACAGAAGACACTTCAGGCAAATGAAAATGAACTTGTTTGAAAGGTAAAGAGTTAAATAGATTTATCTTCTACAGGAGAGATGTGCACAATCACACTGTATCGTGTAGCCATTTTAAATGTATTATGTCAGCCCTTATTTCTTTTTAAAGACTACCGTACATTTATGGATATTATAGCTTACTTTATATGAAATTAGAGCAATTTACATAGATGCACATAGGTCTGCTTTTTTGTCTTTCTTTTTGATCAATGGATATTATTTACTGATCAGTCAGAGAGTATCTGGTGCCCACGCTGAGCAATGAGCCAAAATCTATTGAGATAAAAAGCAAAAAGGGATCTACCAGAAAGCTGACTTTTCCCCTTTTTTTTGGAAGTAAAGCCATGTTTGTTTGTGGCTTGAATGGGGGTTCTATAATGGAACTGATGGCATCAGGATTGTCACCACAAATGGTCTGGGCGTTCTGCAAGGCTGTTTGACAGAACCTATTATGTCATTGGTCACGTCCCTCCACTCCTTGCTCGCTTAGTTTTGAATAGGAGTGAATTAATCAAATGGTTTGAGAGAGATCAGCCAACTTAATGCACTTTGTGTCAAGGTCTACAGTGATCTGGGACCTTGGCCTCCTTCTACCTGGACTTCCTGCATCTGAACATATCCATGCATGGACTGTAACCTGGCTGAATCACATTTCTAAAGGGACATTTATTATGCCACAAAAACAGAATTGTCTGTGCCCTTTTTTTCCCCAGGAGACTGTTTATAATATAGCATGAATTATCATTTCATCATTTCTGTAGGTACTTATTACGTGTTAAATTTAGTGGTATTGAAAGTAGCTATGTGTCTATGGCACTATTTTTAAAAATGTTATTTATGTCACAGGCTAAATCATACATTTGTGATGTTATTGGACTGTATGAGTCTGGAGTGGAAGACAATTTAAACAGCACAGGGCTATTTTTTTATGATTTTTTTTCAAACAAATCAGCCTTTTTACTATTTACTATTTTTGAAGTTTAATTTATTTAAGATCTTGATGAATTAATAGCTAATAATAACCCCTAAAACTGAATTAATAACTAGATTCTGTTGAGTGGTGTTGCTCACTTAATGACCACAGAAATCGAGATCAGTGACACCAATCAGATTGTTTCTTCATATTGGATTTACTCAATTTCCATGGAAATTCACTCCTAGGGTCTCTTTGAGTTTATCAGATTCCACCCGGACAACAAGCAGTAAAGCCTTTAAAAGAGGATCTGTTGGCTTTAGAAATGATCCTGAAATACATATATTTTTTAATCAAAACTCAGCGACCATCGTATTTGTTTTCCAGGAGTGTAAAATGGTCCAGAGTCGAGCGCCGTAACGTTATTGCTTTATCAAACACAATCAAAATGCGAATTAATCAAAGCACTCTGGGCTAGAGCACCTATGCATGAGCATTGTTTGGTTGTAATGGATGGCTTTAAAATTTGACGTTATTATTTCCCGTCATTTCTGGAAACAAATTGAACATTTATTGCATATATATTAAAAATTATACAGTCGTCAAGAGAGGCTGATGTCTCTTTTATTGAGGCGCACCGAGAGGTGAGGTCTCACCGGATCAATTTCCCTGTCTTGTTACTCCCGCAAGAGGATGTTTGGAAAATGCCTGCACCGCTAAATTGATTCAGAAACGAATTCATAACTTGAGGCGTTTAAGCAATTTTGTGGCGCCCAGTTTTTATCCCCAATCTTTTCTTTTATTTCGTGTTTTGATTGCTTTAAACACCCAAACAAAGTTTTATAGCATTCGGTTTCTCGTGGAAACAGGTTTATTGTCAGTTCTGCGGCCTTTTGTCCACGTTTGCCTATTTTTCATTCTTTACAAAAAAATGCATTTAATACACTGCGTTTTGGGTGGCTTCGCAAACATAGCCATTAAGCAGTCACAATGCTTTTATTGTGCACTTGATCTCAAAATAGAGGCTGGTCTGACTCCAGGATCCAGACAAACCTATGGAAAAGGCCTTGTCTTTGTCTGCCTGTACGGAGATGAATGGCCCGTGTCAACCAGATGATTAGTTTGCACTATTAAATTGTCAAAAAGGAAGGATTTTTCCCTAATAGTGCCTTTTCGTGAAGAATTATGGAATTCAGAGTTGTTTGCGACTGCCGGGGAACTTGCAGGGCTTTGCAGGGGCGAGGGCGAAGGTCAGACAGAGTTCTCAGCGCTGCGTCCAGTGTGGCACAGCAGTCAGAGGGGAAGTGGAGACAAATGTAGGCCTATTTCCTACACCATGGGAAGAGTAATACCTATTGTTCGAGATGACCGATATCCTTGCAGCGACATATGATTCAACAAACTGAGGTGGGTTTATCTTAATGCGCTATAAGTCACCCAATTCCTAAAAATTCGTGTGTAATTGCGCACCAACAACTCTACACAAATGATCAGCAAATCGTCTAATTAAAGTGACACCCATATAACTTAAATTGGAATTATTGGTTCAAATTAAAAAATAACGAAGCTGCTGCATAATATCAAATGCACAAAATGTGCCCTGTTGCGCCAGATCTGTCGCTGCACATTGGCTGTCTTTCTGCACGCCCTGACAGCTCTGCTCCAGCCAGGAAACCCCCTTCCATCCCGCTCAACCTCTATTCTAGTGCCAACGTTTTGTGTTAAATGTTAACAACTTGGCCTGATTCATTTAATCGCCAACAAATCTGTGTTGACTCTAACACTCGCCTCCATTGTGCCCATTATGCGCCTGCCCTCACTTGAAGATTTATGTATTTTTGATATTAAATTCCTTCTGTCATCAAGACTGCTCTCTTGTTGACTTTTCTTGACCTGCCGACCTCGTTCCCCAAACTTTCCCATATTTAACGCGGGACCCGCAGCCTCCTCCCCACCAACTTCTTTTGCTCTGCCATAGCTGAATGCTCAGTGGCTCCTTTTGTTGGCATGTGCTGTTTGCACTGTTCTTGAACTTCAGTGCGCTGCCCTGTCCTCATCCTGTACTTTGAACTCTGCAGTAAAATCTTCCCCGGAAAAAACACGTATTGTTCGCAAACGGATGGAGTCAGTCCCTTAAATGTTGCACACTCTTTAATTTGCTATAAAACAGAGTGATGACGGACTGTCTCAGCATCATAATTTGGCCGATGTGATGGATTATTATCTGGTCCTTGATGCTCACTAGCCACGCAATCTTGGCTGGATTTGTGTGCTCCATCCACATCATCCAAACTGCATTCATCCTCTGTTGAATAAGAGTGACGGATGCCCGTACCTTTGCCATATATGACGTCCATGTCGTCTATACAAGCCTCCCTCTGGCTGCCCAGCTTGCTAATTAGTTAAACAAACGTTCATACTAATGATCCCACTGGCCTGGTGAGCTTCGGGGTTTTTGTTCGCCTACTTTCCCCCAACTTCTCCCGCTGGAAACTTGGCCCTGCTGACCCGAGCTATCACGAAGCTGTGTAGATGGCTGGACCGCCCTGTCCGGAGTCCAACCCCCACAGAGGGCAAAGGGCAGCGTCCAAGGCCCGGGAATGCCACCACCAGCTGCTTGCGGTGACACCATTTACAAAGGGGGCTTGGTGAGCAATCCTTCTATGGTTTGTCAGTGTTGTGACAGTGCTGGCCTGACATTTATTTACTCACTCGTAGGATCAAAACTGACGGTTTGGCTTAAGCAAAGAGCCAAGTTATACATTGGTTCAAAGGTAAAGAAACCATCTGCTAATGCTTTATAAATTAGTTATATTCCAATAATAGTGACAAGATGTCAGTTGGCAGGTGATGAAAACTACCTGACTGGTGAGAACAGTCTGTAGATAATCTGTATTAATTACTGATTCGTAAAACTTGTTAATGCTAATAACTATAGACAAGAAACCTACAATTTACCAGTGAAGTATTAATATGTTTAAATAAGATATCAAATACAGAGGTTAACAACCTGGTAGACCCACGTTGTAACTTTTCCCATCGTAATTAAGGGAGGAAAGGCACCAAGTCTAATAGTATTGTGTTGGACCATTTCAAAGTCAGTAGCTAGAAATCGGCAGCTCTTTTCTTTGTGCAGTATTTAAATATAAAAAAGATCTCCAGTCTAACAATTTATAAGTATCTATTAATTGCTAATAACAGCAACATTGAAACCAGAAAGTGCGTTCGCAGCAATGCAAAATGTTCAACTACGTCATATTTTTGTGTTTATTCATTAGACTGATTAATGAATGTATCGCCTGCCAGAGAAGTGATTAGTTAACAAGATTATTCCGATTAAATATTTAATAATGTTGTCACTCTTCCACCAATATAAACAGTGCCTGGGGTAAACTGCAGCAACGCAAATAGTAATGGTAATTATAGGCAATAAGGCGGTCATAAGCGAAAGGTTTGTGCGTTTATGTGAAAACTATCCTGGGTTTATGTCCCGCTCTTCCTAAATTCAAACGTTTTTCTTTCTCTGCAGCACGCCGTGCGGTTAACACTGGGCCCATTACACGTTGTCATTTGTGGCTCTTGGTGTTATTTGGACAATGTTTGGCCATTTACCCAGCCTGTGTCTGCGCGCTCCAAGGAGGTCTCGACAGAAATTGATACTAATTGCAGGGACTGTACACTGCTGGCTAGTGGAGCGCCTGCAGGCAGTTGGAGGACCTGCTTGTCACCGTCTAATTGACAAGGGCTTGTCTGTCCTGGGAGCAGCTGGTCCTAAGCACTGGCGCACAATCGCAATCTTGACACGGCCTCCACTCGCCTGAAGGAGTTTTGAGGGGAAACGCCGTTAAAGGGAGATTTATTGAATCTCCCTTTGGGTGACGCTGTATTAAGTACGCAATATAGGCTTATATCCACGGGTGCAAAAGGGAGCCACACTCCTGGTATTAATAACTGAAGGTGGCAATTAGGCCAGACAGGTGACATTTCTTGTGACATTATGAATCACAGCAAACAAGACAAGCGCGGGTAAATAAAGGCTATGTGAAATCGGTTTTAAGGAAAAGTTATTTTACTTTTCGCAGCTACATGACACACAATGAGCCTGTATGCGCAAATCGGATGACTTCAGGGGATGTGTTGCACCAGCCATTCAGCTGGCTCAGACACAAATAACATCAGCTCTCACAGTAAAATAATCAATTCATTATTCTGGCCTGTTTCTATTAGACCATGTCTTTATAGCTGAATGCATCAGGAGGAAAAAGCCAAGCAAGTATTGTTTTCGTCTGCAAGTGGAAAAAGGTTTTCCTGCACTTTCCCACTGCCTGTAAAGAAATGCTGCTTTTCTGGGCCTTTTGAATTGAAAATCGTGATTTTTCCCCTGGTGTTCTCCGGACGCGCTCCTTTCTTTCTGCGGAACAATGACAACACTGGAGCACCCCGCCGGTGCGCCACAGTTGGGGATCTCCATGATTGTTTTGGACATCTTTGGATTTCATCAATCAAAATGACTGCAGTTTTCCATAAAAATGCTGAATTTGGTCCTGGAACCGAGCGGGCAAGGTAGAAAATACGAAGCTGTCCTTCTCGATGATAAATGGCCATCCTTTGATTGAGCAAATAGAGAAATACGTGCCATAGTACTGAGAAACAGGCGAAGATTGTGAAGAGAGGACTCATGGTCTTGCGTCAGATCATGCCAGAAATGAATCACCACAAATCATTAGGCTATAAAAGCGACTGCATTTTCCCAAACCCTGGAAATCTGTAAGGCTTAAGAGCAGGCTAGATCTTAACTGATCCACACTTATGTAAAACTGAAGTAGCTTAATGGCCACTATTACCAGAATGATAAGTATTAAGCATGCCTTTT
>VUQG01002626.1:0-14253 GCA_015106755.1 Etia nguti
TTATCTTAATGACCTTGTAGTACCATATCACCCTGTTAGAGCACTTCGCTCTCACACTGCAGGCTTACTTGTTGTTCCTAGAGTATTTAAAAGTAGAATGGGAGGCAGAGCCTTCAGTTTTCAGGCCCCTCTTCTGTGGAACCAGCTTCCAGTTTGGATTCAGGAGACAGACACTATCTCTACTTTTAAGATTAGGCTTCAAACTTTCCTTTTTGCTAAAGCATATAGTTAGTGCTGGACCAGGTGACCCTGAGTCCTCCCTTAGTTATGCTGCAATAGATCTAGGCTGCTGGGGGATTCCCATGATGCACTGGGTGTTTCTTCTTCACTCACTATGTGTTAATAGACCTCTCTGCACTGAATCATACTTGTTATTGATCTCTGAGGATGCTGGGGATAGTGTGAAATAATATCATAAAAAAAGTGTTGGTCCCAACACAGAACACTGCAGAATTACATGAATAATGTTTGTGTGTGAAGAAGACTCTTTGTGTACATAAATAAATTGAAATTTAGCAAATGAACATGACACATACCAGAGCAGAAGATATGCTATAACAGTATATTATAGTCTCTGTCTTTGGATATTGGAATCAAAAGTCACATTAAGATCTGGCAGGACAAGCAAACAGACAAATCTACTATCTGAGGCCATAAAAAGCAAGTAAGTTTAACTACTGTTGTTTCTGTGCTATGAAACTCTTAGTTTCAGTTAATCAATTATTTCATCATCTAATGCTAAGAGTGAATTGAAAAAATAGCTGATAATGTTAAAAGTAAAGCTCTCCTGTGGTTACACATTTATTTGAACAACTTCCAAAATCCAGTTTTGGCCCCTAATCAGGGGGAATTACATTTTTACTGTAATTAATGAGTCTGTATTTTGTACTGTAATGTGGTCATGTAGGGAAACCATAATTCTACAAAAGTATAGAATTAACCTTCTGTAAGTATTACATCCTGTTAGAACACCTACAATTTCCAGCTTGACCAGTCTTTCAATGAAATTAAAACCAAATGGAAAAAAAATGAAAGCTAGATGAATGCAGGTGAAAAAGTATGTCATGGTAACCATAGTAACTGTTGTGTTCTATGCTCCAATTCAATTACAGATCCAAGGGAGTTACTTTGTTTTTCAGATTTATCTTGTACTCTGTAGAGCAAAGCATTCAGAGTTTCAGGGTCTGTTCTTCTCCGTGCGGAGGAGGGCTTGCTGGTAGAAAAAAAGAGTTTGTGTGCTCATCTGACCATCTTTCACAAAAACGGGCCTAGAATCCCGAAGGTGTATTCTTTTTCTGTGCATGAGACAGGAAGTGATTAGTCACATCGAACACAACTGGGTCTAAGTGGCGTCATCAAAATAGCTACCACCTATGAAAACCAATTAGTGTCAAAGGTTGATAGAAGAACTTAAACTGCTTTGATGTTTCCTACAGTTATGTCAGAAACAGTTTGTGATTAACGAAACCTGCAAACCTTAATAAAAGACTTTTTACTTTAAAAAACCAAAGCCGAGTGGCTAAGCCTTGCTGCAGGGACTGGAGTCCTACAGCATAAACAGTTTTGCTACAGCAAAACCAGGGCGTCTGTAGACACATGTCAGTGTCTTGTGTCAACTGGTAAAAATAAAACACTAAAATTTCAGTCAGTGGGATTAAGGAGGTCCTCAAAGTGTTCCTTAAACCACACAGCACGTTGCGGAACCAGACTCTGGGGACGAGGGGGACCACTCATCCATCACTGGGGGTGAGGTCACTGAGGCAGTTAAAAAACTCCTTGGTGGCAGAGCCCCTGGGGTGGATGAGGTTCACCCTGAGTTCCTGAAGGCTTTGGATGATGTAGGGCACAGTATCACAGTATCAGTACCTGTCAGCCGCTTTTAGCCCAATAGAACTCCTTCTTTAGCTTGATGGCTCCCTTCACCTCCAGTGCCCACCATCTGGTTTGGGGGACACCAACCACCTTGCAGGCGCAGCTAAGTGCAGTGGCCTTGGCAATGGAGGTGCAGAACATGGTCCACTGGATGTTTAGGTGCACCAGTTCTGTCCAGCATCCTCCCTCACCATCTGATCAAACTCACCACCAGGTGTTGATCAGTTGACAGCTCAGCCCCCCTCTTTACCAGAACATAGGGTTGCAGATCTGATGATATGATTGCAAAATCGACGATCAACCTGTGACCTAGGGTGTCCTGGTGCCACATGCACACCCTTATGTTTGAACATGGTGTCCATAATGGACAAACTGTGGTTTGAACAGAAGTCCAATAACAAAACACCACTTGGGTTCAGGCAGGCTGTTCCTCCCAATTACAACTTTCCAGATCTCACTGTCATTGCCCACATGAATGTGGAAGTCTCCCAGGAGGACAACAGAGTCTCCAAGTGGAGCGCGTTCGAGCCCCCCACACAGAGACTCCAAGAAGGCCAAGTACTCTGAGCTGTCAGGGCGCAGTCAGGACCTGTTCCCCAAACCGAAGGCATAGGGAACCAGTCCTTTCATCTAATTGGAGTCACTGAACTAGACTTTTGAGTTGTCTTTGTGGCATTGTGTCTTAAATGGAATGAAGTCTGCCAATAGAATTAAATGTCACTATGTGTAATGTTGACATTTATTAGACTAAGAAATCAACTTTTTTAAGTAAAAGGCTGGGTATGATACCAAAGTTAAAACAGATGTAGATTGTGTCAGTACATTGTTATTTCATTCATCATGATTCCATATAGAAATACTGAGAAGACTCACAGTCAGGTGGTCTCTTAACACTTCAAACCTGAAATAGGATGAGCCTGAATTGTCATGCTTGATCTATTTCACTGGATCCTTTCACTGTAAAACAAAGAGAACTGGCTGGATTTGCTACTGCTTATCTCATAAACAAAGCAATCTTTAGGCATTTACAGATCATGTGGGTCACATGAATAACCAAGACATACAGTGGGTGTAACTCAGCTGAGAGGTAGAGGAGGGGTTGACATAGTCTTATTTATTAAGTTCCTGAAAACTGTACTCTATTATTGTCGCTGTTACTTGAAAACCTTTAAATTCTAATACATACACTTTACTTATGCACACAGACTGGGCATAATTGGTCCACACACTGAACCATGAACATTCCAATTTGTAGACAACCTGCTCTGCCTTCTGAGCCACAGCTATCCCAAAGTTACAGCCACCCCAGTAACCCTCCTCCACCTCCTAGATCTCAATGCACCATTGTCAACTCAATACATAGTGGTGAAAAATCATTGACATGTGATATGTTTCCTGACAGAACGAAAAGTCAAGGGAAGTTGGTGGGAGGATGAAACATCTGCTACATTTGTACCCTGGAGATGGCACTGCTCCCTGAACCCACTGCACTACCCCTGCCCTGCAGCCAAGCCACAGACCACACATCACCTCAGTTTGTTTCCCATATGAGAACATTTCATTTTTTTATTTGGTTAGACATCAAAACTACCTAGTTAGTGTTATCAAAAGATGAAGACCTCTATGAGGTCTCAAACATCATTAGTAACCCTACACATAGCGTTAATTTTTTGCTATCACAATACAGTATTTTTGGCTTTTCTCCAAACTCTTAGTTTTTCAAGGAACAAAAAGTAAACATTGTAACAGCTCACATTAAAAGCACTTACATTTTTTAAGCAATATAATATTTATTCAAACACTGGGTTAATTGGTATTAATGACGCCTGATGCAGAGTTAACATTTAATCATTAGCACTGGTTCACAGCAGAAACCTTTTTAGTAAAATACAACTTCACACTAAAGCTTTAGCACAATGATAAAAGTGTGTGACAGGTCAGTTTAGAACAGTAATGACACTAATCTGGGGTTTTGCAAAATCCACTTGTTAATGGGAAAAATAACTTACCTGCAACACGAGACAGCAGCAGGATCCTACCATGAATAAAGAGAGACTTTCACACATTGTAAATGGATTAATTACAGATAAGTAAATTATCCTCAACAGAGAATTGAAAATGATACTATACACTTAAGACTGTCACGAGGAGTCACAGTTTATAAGCTATTATTTAACAATTAGTTAGAATTATAAATAGTTACCAATAAGCAGATTTTTTTTCTCTTTGATAAAGTACTGTTATTCAGCTAATGCGTGCTATCTGGTTGAGGATTTATTGGACACACAGTCTGGATGGTGCTATTTTTGTTCCCATTATCCAGGTATACACAAGTATGAAAGCAGGAAAAAAACCTCACATGTGATTTCATGCCAGAGAAAATTATTTTTGTTTGTGATGTTTGTTTGTTTTTTCTAAGCTATAATTGTCGCATGTGGTACCTGAGCTTCCAGGAGTTTTTGGTGAAACTGGAAACAGTGGGGCCCAGTGTGGGGACCAAGGGCTGACAAACTTTAAACTACATCACTGACAATGCGCAAAATGTCTGAGGGCTTGATGTCCTCTAGTGGACCCTGTGTTCACTGCCCAGCACTGTGGTATTATATGTCAAATGCCAGTTTGTCATAGAATGCCAGAATTGGCAGGTTTAAAGCACTGGTGTCCTGTGCTTTTCATAGATGAGGGAGCGAGTTCACAGTTAAAACACGAAAGAGTTTGAAGAAGCCAATGAGAGCGTTATGTTGCCTGGTTCATCACTGGGTCAGTGGCTTTGTGGGGAGGCACATCCATGGAGGGACACACCGACCTCTACAAACTAGGCAATGAAATCCTTGGAACCACTGTCAGACCCTACACTGATGCGGTGCGTCCTGGGTTCCTCCTGATGCATGACTATGCAGGCAGTTCCTGGAGAATGGAGGAACAGATACCAGTGACTGGCCCCCATGGTCGCCTGACATAAATCTATTAGAACACCTCTGGGACATTATGTTCATGTCCATCCTATGCCACCAGGTTGCACTTCAGAATGTTCAGGAGCCCAGTAATCCCCCAGGATACCATTCGCCAGCTCATTAGGAGCATGCTCCGATGTTTTCAGGCACACAAACAAGCACATGGGAGCCATAAAAACTATTAAGGACCCTTTTGAGTGCCCGCAATCATTTTTTGGCAAACTGAACTAGCATGCCATATCTTTTTTTCACTTTGATTTTCAGGGTGTCTTTGAATTCAGCCCTCATTTCCATCCAACAGTGTGGCATCCTTTTGTCCCCACATGAGTCTAGATACTCAGCATGATTTTTTAATTAAAGTGTTCTGTTAATTATTTTTGAGCAGCATAAAATGTTAATAAGGCGTTGTTTTTGGTGGTGGTGGTGTCTGATTATTTATATAAGATAATGCTGGTGAACCTGGAGAGGCCTTATGTGCCTAGAACCCCAGAAGATTTGCCACCAAGGGAAAAGCTCTGTTTTGACGCACAATGGTCACTTTTGGATCAATTTCCTGTTCAGTTCAGGTATATGGTATTCCACTGAAAAAGAAAAATCATTTTCTTATTGATGTCAGTATGATTTACAGCCAAGGGTTTGGTCACTTCAGAGATGGAATGATGACAATAATGATGTGCTGATGGGATGAACCGCGCTGCTACTCCTGTCTCTGTGTGGGCGTTGTTAAAACTCCTGAAGCGGGGAGGCAGTGCGTTTATTTACGCAGTATATTTCCCTCCTATTGGTCAGATTATAGAAGCTGTTCTGATGACACAGCCAAATCTCCAGTGATAAAAAGATAGACGCCAAGCCGCGCTAGAGAAACGGGTGTCGGAGGGCGGACAGCGAGCAGTTTCATGGTAGATGTGCCTCTGCGACTCTTAACAAGGCTGGAAGTATCGGTCCGATTCCTGAGGTACCGAGTCTAGTTTTAATACTCATTTTTTCTCTCTCAAACTTTAATTTAGAGCACATTTTATTTCCCTTTTATTGGTAATGATAACAAATAGATGAAGGAACATAAAAACTTGCAGATACCTGCGCCCTCCGCTAAAGTGTTTGGATGATTCTCAGTTTCAGTCATTTCTTTAATTCCAGTCTGGTTAACCATGTGATGTGGTGTTTCTCTCTCTCTCACTGACTCTGTGTGTGTGTCGGGATGTTTTTGAAGAATGGAGTGGTATGTCCTGGTGCTGATGCTGAGCTTGCCGCCCTGCATCCACACAGATTGTTCTTCACAGTGTCAGAAATGCGCGCAGCAAATCCTCAGCCCCGATGAAGCTTACAGCAGCCTGGTAAGAAAGTTCAAACGGGAAATTTAAAAGACTTCAGAATCTTGTTGCTACTCCAAAATGATGGAAAATTCTTCAGTGTGTTACTCTAATTGTAATCGTCTACATCCTGGAGTTAAAAATCTGGCATAACATTGAGGAAACTCTTGGAATATGTACTAGCCTGTGTATATATAGTTTTGAAATTTCCCGTTTGGCTGGGAAGTAAGGCGCAGACGCCAAGCTTTTCCAAATACATAAACCACAAGTGGGAAATGTAACGTCCCTTCAGATATAGTGCGCCCTGCTGATGTCGGATGGTTTCCCGATCTTGTCTGTGTCCTGCAGTCGTGCAGCGCCGAGTGTGAGGGCCAGCTGGAGAGCTGCAGCCAGGCTCCGCGGTTGGCCGACTTCAGCCAGGATGAGGCTGCTGCGGAGGAGGAGAGCCAGCAGGCGGATCTGGTCAAACGCTACGGCGGCTTCATCAAGAGGATCGACAAGAACAAGAATAAAATATTCATCTCTCCGTGGCGCGACAATTACATCCTGAAAGCTGCCTCGCTGCCCAAGAAATATGAGCTTTTTTTGAAGAAGCTGGAAGATAGAGACGTAGACACAGCGGAGCACGCAGACGACACTCCAGAGGATCACATCCTCCGTGGTTATGTTAAACGTTACGGCGGCTTTCTACGGAAATTCGGCCCCAAGTCAAAGAGAAGTAGTTCCGTGGAGCAGGAGAACCAGGAGCCCGAGGAGTTACAGAAGCGCTACGGAGGCTTCATGAGGAGAGTCCGACCAAAGTTGAACAACCTGAAGTGGGACAAGCGGTACGGAGGGTTTCTGCGCCGTCACTTCAAAATCTCTATGCGCTCAGTGGAGGAGCCCTATTTCTCCTATGACGAGCTGACCCTATAGACACAGTCATAGAAGAACTCAAAGGAACTTGCACAGGTTTACTTGAAATGCCATAATTGAAGTATCATATGCTTGCTGAGCTTGCCTAGATTCGGCTGCCTTCTGTGTAACATTTGTGTTATTTGCATCATCGCCTTTCCTTCAATAAATGCTTGTTTAATAAAATCATAAATAAATTCACCCTCTTTTTAAATGTATTTGATTTTTTTACAGATACGCAGGACGATGTGGTGCGATGTTCGCTTTGAGAGCGATTTCACAATTTTGCGTTGTTGTTTTTCTTGTTGCGGGGCAGGCCGCTGTTTGCACTTTCAGGCTGGTTGTTTTTGTCCTCATTTTGAATTTTCCAGTAAAACGGATGTAGGCTTTGTGTCAATATTCCCGTTTTGTTACTTCAAAACAATACTTGAAATAATAGATACATAAGTTTAAAAACCAATATATATTTATATAATTAATATTAACAAACAATAAAAAGAATTCTGTTTACTTCTAACGACACCAAAAAGCAAAGCCAACCCTCTCTGTGTAAAATACTGTCTGCGGACTGTACTTTGAGACTTTCCAGAATCTAAATGCCAACTAAATTTTACACAACCTGAATATTTATTATTATATTAGGTTATTATTATTTTTGTTGTTGTTGTTGTTATTACACATTTTCCCAAGTTTTCCAAAATACAGATAGACAGTTTTTACAGGATGAAAATAACAGGAGCACAAATGCCAAGAATTTGATCCTGAGACAGAAAACTGATGAATCTGTGAAGTCATTAAAACAGGATGTTCTTGCGCCACGTTGTGGGCAAGCATCAGAACTCTTTCCCCTATTTCATCAAACAGAACAGGAGTTAAAGCGCTTTAATAATAAAAGCCGTCATTTACGATGAATAAACGTGTATGAATTAGCTCATATCTGTACCACAGAAGAATATGGAGATGTTATTAATTCCCTTTCTTATTATAAAGAAAAAGAAAAAAAATAGAAATAGACTCGTTTGACATTTTTCTATTCTTACTGAACAAATGATTTACACTAACAGCTTTAGTATATCTCTCTCACTGTATAACTCTTGTGTACATGGCTAATTTACAATGACAAGTTAAACTAAAAAGCATATCTGTTCTGTGGGATGAAGCCAGAAGTGCGTGTAGGAAACCCACAAAGGTACAGGAAGAATCCACAGAAAAAAGGCCCCAGCTGACCAGGAGGTTCAAAACCTTTTTTCCTGAGAGACAACAGTGCTAATCCCTGGTGATTACCTAAAAATTTATAGTGTTTAGTTCAAGAATGTTAATTCAATTTTAATTTCAGTTATACATGTAAAGAGATCCATCCATCCACCCCCGCTTACCCTGAGATGGCGGAGCCGATTCCAGCTGCCATAGGACAAGATGTAGGGTACACCCTGGACAGGTGGCCTGACCCTGGGCTAACACAGACGGAGAGACAACTATTTGTGCCTATTGACAACTTAGATTCATCAGCTAACCTAACCCCACTAACTGCATGTCTTTGGACTGTGGGAGGAAGCCAGAGTGCCCGGAGAGAACCGGGGGAGAAAGGTGGAGTCAAACTCAGGATCTTTTTACTGTGAGGCAACAGTGCGACCCACCGGGCAACCTGCTGCCCATGTAAAAAGATACGAAGACAAATCATCAAACAGAGACTAGACGAAGATAACCTGCTTCTTGTCCTATGGTAGGCTGGGAAAGGTTTTAGCCCCTCCTGTGACTCTGATTAGTGAATGGATGGACAAAGACAACAGGAGTAGGTAAGAAATGCAGTTTTTGAACAATGATCTCATTTAAGACAAAAAAAAAAGGTGATCCAAACCAAAAATGTTAAAAAGCAACACATCTTACCACAATCTAAGATGAAAAACAAAGTAACTGACATGTGCCATCCTGGAAAGCATCACAAAGCCATTTCTAAGGATTTGGAACTCCAGCAAACCATAGTGAGATTCATTTGTGGTTCACCAATCTCACAGATGGAGAAAACTTGGAACAGTGGTGAACCTTCCCAGGAGTGGCTGTTCTACCAAAATTACTCCGAGTGCATAAACAACTTGTCTGGGAGGTCTTAAAACAACCCAGAACAACATCTAAAGAACTTCGGGTATCACTTGGCTCAGTTGAGGTCAGAGTTCATGATTCAACATTAAGAAAGAGACTGGACAAAAATGGCATCCCTGGGAGAGTTCCAAGATGAAAATGACTGTTGACCAAAATGAACACATTTGCCAAAAAGCATCCTGATGATCCAAGACTTCAGGGGAAATATCCTGTGCAGCGATGAGAAGGTTTGAGCCCCATTATGTTGTGGGATAAAACAAACATTTCATAAGAAGCTCATCATACTAACCGGTCAAACGTGGTACTGGTAGTGTGATAGTCTAGGGTTGCTTTGCTGCTTCAGCACCTGGATGACTTTCTGTAATTGATAACAGTGAATTCTGCTCTTGATCAGAAAATGTCCAGCC
The DNA here is from genome assembly GCA_015106755.1 of Etia nguti. Lineage (NCBI taxonomy): Eukaryota > Metazoa > Chordata > Actinopteri > Cichliformes > Cichlidae > Etia > Etia nguti. Next base: position 9,538 of record VUQG01002626.1, read on the forward strand.
ATCAGTTTGTACCCTGAAGCTCAAGCACATTTGTGTTATGTAGCACAGACCTGAACCAAAACACACCAGCAAGTCCACCTCTGAATAAAAAAAGGTTTATACTGCTTTAATCAAAAACCAGACTTGCATCAGAATCAGAGAAACTTTATTAATCCCAGAGGGAAAGTGAATAAATTGCATGACCTTAAACAAGCAGTCCATGCTCAAAAACCCTTCAGTGTGGACGAATTAGAACAATTCTGCAAAGAACAGTGGGACAGTATTGTTCCACACTAATGTAAATCACTCATTGCCAGTTATCACTGGATTGCTCTCACTGTCACTGTCAAGAGTGACACAACCAGTTCTTAGGTTTACAGTGCAATTACTTTTTTCTCATAACAGATGAAAAGACTATTGTCTAATATTAACATTTGTTCTATGACCTGAAATATGTAAGTGTGCAAATGCAAAAAACTAAAGAAACTGCTGCAAATCTCTTCTTGTTAAGAGTTCTTCCACCAACCATCCGATGACTGGGGCTCGTCTCCAAGCTTGGAATGACTGCTGTAATCTGGTGCTATGCTTATAAAGCTGAGGGATTTACTCATAATCTTCATGTTCTGGGGGAGAATGAAGCTTTTAATGCAAAAGTAGGGTCACAAAACTGTAATGCAACAAAAGTAGAGTAACGATCAGTTAAATACCTGTACATTTGCTTTCCTCAGTGTGAAGTATAAATAACACAAAGTTTTTGTCATTTACATGTTAATGCTGAGTTCAGGATACATAGTCCAACCAGCACAAGTCATATACTGGTTTAGATTTACATAGATGTTTTTATTTTTACCCTATTTTTAAGTGTTCTCCTGACCATACCCAGTGGCCCAAAAGAACCCAAGTACACCATGAAGCAATGAGCCTGTGGTAATGGACAAAACTGTTTGGAAAACAGAAAGGATTCAGAGGCTTGGGGCAGAGAAAGCCGATTCCATATAGCGAATAACTTTGACGGTATCAGTAGTATTAGCTCTCTTTCAATGGAAAACACGAAATTAGTTCATGCAAGTGTCGACACATTGGGTGGCTATAGCCCAGAAGGTAGAGCAGGTCATCTACTGGAAGGTTGGTGGCTGCTCCAGCGTCAATGCCAAATTATCGTCGGGCGCTAAATCCCAAGATGCTATCCGATGCATGTGTCAGAGGATGAATGTTAGATAGAAAAGCATAAAGCATGTTGTATAAAGTGCTTTGAGTGTTCAAGTAGAATAGAAAAGCACTATATAAGGCCCAGTACATTAACAGTGTTTTATAATCCAAGTAAATTTAGACTCTATTAAGCAAGTAACATCACAGCAAACTGTCATCCAAGTTCAGGACAATACAAAACTCCCCTCACTCTTTTTCTTTTTAAATGAAATTTAGAATTATAAAAATAAGTTTCACAAAAATCCTCAAGTCCTGAACTTTTCTTTTAAAAAACAAACAAACAAACAAGCATTTATTATCAAACTAAACAATCTTCCTATGTGGAATAAACAGACAGACGTGATGCATATTTTATTACACATGCACCAAGTATAATTATCGATGCAGCACAGATGAAATATACAGTCACAACACCTGTTCAGTTTCTAATGAAGATATATGGATGTCTTGAAATGCATGAAATGGTGTGGAAAAGTCAAAGGGTTCATAGGCCTTCACCTCCACCTTCAGTTCACTCCAAAATGAAGACGAGGGAGCAAAACAGCCAGGCTTTATTTCACTGTTGCTGGTCCTGCTGGTCCCCGTCTTCCTCTTTAACCTGCTCTGGCTGACCTTTATCGTCACCATCAAGCTGGCTTGCCTCCTCGGAATCATCGGCGGTGGCTGCCAAGGCATCGACAACACTGATGGTGCCAACCTGCTGTTGGACAGCAGCGCCCTGTGTGGTGGCCAGACCCTGCAGCGTCACCAGCTGGAACTGAGGTCCCACCAACTTAACGAAGGCCCCCGAGGCTGCTTGGCTGCCGGCCCCAACTATCCCTTCCTGACCGGCAGCAGTGGACAAAACTGTCAAGTTAGAGCCATCAGCTGAAAGCTCTGACCCAGAGAGCGAGGAGGTCAGGAGGGTGTACGTGCCAACATTGGTGCTGGGCTGGGCTCCTGCCACGGTCAGCACCTTGCCCAGTGGGAGGCTGGTCAGCTGGCTAAGAGGCAGGGTGATCTGGGTGGGTGCAGCGTTGACTGCAGCAGGACCGGAGACAGCACGCGTCAGCCGGGGACGCTTGGGCCCGGGAGGCACAGACACCGGGGTGAGGGTCATGAGGACATTGTTGAGGTGCTGCGATTTGTTCTTCAGCTCCTTGGCTCGCTTCCTGTGCTCATCACACTGCTGCTCCAGGGCTACAGGGGGAGACGGTGTAGTACCACAAGATTTTTGTTACTCCTTCATGCAGAATGCAGTTATTACTACAAAGTTACACAAATCAGAAGCACAAGAAAGACCTTTTAGGATTCTGCACTGACCAGCTAAGCTGCGAGTGTACTGCTCTCTGTAACGGTCCATCTGGCTCTTATGACTAGCCAGAACCTTTTTCACAAGGTCCAGCATTCCAAAGTTCTGCACTATGTTGTTGAGTAAAACAGCATCTGAGAAACAGAACACAACAGTCACGCCGCGTCATCTGACGATCAGTATTTATTGCTTTTATTAATCGTCTGTGGTAGGTGACTAACCGACCCACACCTGTGTGTCTTTCTAACCTTTGACCTGTAGCGGTGGGTCACACACTCGCTCCTGCAGCCCCTTCAGCACGTCCTGCAGCTCATTCTGGAAGTCCTCTACCACCTCTTCCAGCAGCCCCGCCTCCTTCACTGCACGCCAGAATGCAATGGAGTCCTCTGTGCACACAAACACACACATCAAAAAAATGATTACTCCTCTGAGTCAGGTGACTCCACTTGATGGTGACTATGTGTATGTAGGTTGCTGATCACCTCCAATGGCTGTGACCCACCCTGAAGCTTCCTCCATCACCTCTGGAAATGAAGCTGCAGCTCCATTCACTACAACAGAGACAGCACATGTGGTTGCAATGCAGACTGTGGTGCTGGTTCAGAAGCTCCACTCATCTGTGCTGCGCTTTGGCTTCACTTTATATTTATTTATAACAATGACGTACCACTGGATGCCAAGTCACTCACACTGTGATCTGAATTACTGCCAAATGGGATTTTTCACAGGTAACATGTTTTCCCAGTCTTCACTAAAACTAGCTCGGAAATAACAAGTCAGGTTTTCTGTTTGTCCTGGGCAGCCCCTCATCATTGCCTGTAACTATATTGCTGGATGAAGGTCTTAAAAAGTTCTTAAAACTGTGCTCATACTCGTACATGTGGCCGAATTTTAGTATCGAGCTAAACCTAAAATCTGTGTTGGCAGGATTACTTTAAGTGAGGCTAATGCAAACGTTTACCAATTAATGTTCACCATTCTGCCCTCATCAAGTTTGCAAACCTGCACATGGAGATGTAACGCACTCCAAGACTCTGCAAAGTTATTTTTATCATTAACATTTCTACAACTAATGCATATTTAGAGCGGACCACCAAAGAAGATACAAAGCATTATTTAACTGAAAGACTTCATCCAGTAATGGAGTACATGTGAGTATTTTGTGTGACTTTTAAACAGGAACGTTTCAAAGGCACAAGGATGTAAAGTTGCTCAATTTGAAATCGACACTTTCTACTTAAATGTATGAACCATGTGTCTATTTTAAATTAAAGTCTGAAGAAAAAACATCACATTTCCATGTTCAAACTCTTTACAGTTCTTATTTTTATTTATTATTTTTAACAAATTGTTTTCAATATAGTCTACAGAATCCGTTTGCTCGTTTCAGTTTTTACTGTTTAAAAGTGTTTATTTTTGGTTTATTACATTCATTATTTTTTATGTAGGGTACTTGGTTTGTAAAAGGACTTACAATCAGCTGATGAAGGCGTGGCAGGAATCACTTCTCCTGACGAATCAGTGCTGATGGATACCTTAGTTCCCACCAGGTCTATTTTAGTACTGCGGCAGGTGTTGGAGCAGACCTTTGTGTGGTGATAGAAGTCCAGTTCACCAGAGTCCATGATCTTCCTGTGAAATTAAATAGGGTGAAAGATCAAGACATCAAGATGCATAATTTGCTTTTACTGTCTATCATGTCTGACAGAAGAGTGCCATCCTGACGCAAAAACCGTTGAAAATGAGTTACAAAGGGATGCAAACCAAAGGCCAAAAAACAAAATATCTAGAGGGGAGATTTTAAGTATAGACAATAAATAAATAACCAGAGAGTGTCGGAATCTCTACAGGTTCACGAATAAATTACATGCAAACAGGGGAGGGAAGAAAATATACACACACACAAAAGAGAAAAGAAAAATTAAACACTACATATATATATTACTAGTTTGAATGAAAAAAGTTCTTTATTAATGCATTGCACCCGAGACTGTGAGACCACCAGGCCCTCTGTTGGTTGCTGTTGGGAACAACAAGCCGGCGGACGGAGAGGAAACAAAACCGGGAATGCAGAGCTGGCGATCGCACCCAGCTGCGAATCCATGCTTCCATCCATCTTCTTCAACAACGCCAGATCCCTCGCAAACAGAACGGAGGAGCTACAATCAGAGATCTGCTACAACTGCTTTGCCTGGGAGTTTGGAGTTACTGGGCCGGACATTACCCCCCCCCCCCCG
>VUQG01002626.1:14273-25888 GCA_015106755.1 Etia nguti
ACCCCCCCCCCCCCCAGGACCGCAACAAAGACACCGGGAAGGGAAGGCGTGCTGTGCTTCAGAACTGGCGCCACAACAGTAGAATTACAAAAAGTCACTGCTCACCAGACTTGGAGGTCATGTCCATTCAGTGCAGGCCCTTTTTACCATTGAATCAACTGATGACAAATTACTCATCGTGGACCAAACTAAAACAGGGCGCTGCCTGGGTTTTTAAACTGAAGCAGCTACTTAAGGAGCTGAAAGTAAAAGCTCACTGAGAGCGATGCATTTGACATGCATTTGAATCAGGCAGAGATGGAAATCATGACTTACTGCCAAAGTCAAAGTTTTGCAGAAGACATTGTGATGTTAAAGAGAGGCGAAGTAAAGAAACCTAGTTCTTGTATAAGCTGAATCCAGCTATGAGAGTGAGAGGAAGTTTAAGCCACTCAGTGATGCCAGATGATTTCAAGCAGCATTCATCGTACCAGCCGTCCTGAGACAGACTCATCATATTACAGCCCATACTGGTGAAAGATTTTAGATATCGGGGGCAAATCGAGCCATCAGCCTAGATCCTGGCTAGATATTTCATATGTAAGCATCAACATGTCCATATATTGAGATTCAAACCTGAGGGAGATTTTTGGTGAAACCACCCATGCTGTCAATTTGAAGCTCCTACGTCGCCTCGTTTTCAAATGACTGCATTCACAAACTTAGGTGTCCACGGCACCCGCCCGCCCAGCGGGGTGACGACAATGCAAAAGGCTGATTTGAGATCACCAACTAACACACAATGAAAGCATGTCTCCAGTATTCATCAGAGTTTGTTGAATTCCTGATGTACTCCTGTAACATGATCAAGTGTGACGAAGATGAAGAGTCACCTGAGAAGTCCTGCACACAAGTACTCTGAAAAGGTTAAATACTGGATTCTCTCAAATCATACCCTTACATTGTGTTGAGAAACATACTGCACAGTGGGGTTTGTATCCACTACAGTCACTGTCTATGTCTATTATTAACAAGTTCAGACCTGAGCATGGTGCCATTGAGTCGGATAGCTCTCTTCCAGTCCTTCAGAGTGGATTTCCCTGCTAAACACACAAACTCCTTTGGGCTGATGAGCTGCTCATTGAACTGATCAGAGGGGAAAGAAAAACAAGTCAGTGTAGATTCAGGACAACCTAAGTGCTTTAAAAACGACTGTGTACCTGGACACATTTCACATTTATCCCAGGGCAGACGAATTTCTTCCAGATCAGAGTGGCTTTGACGTCTCCGCACGTGATTGGGTAGAATACGTCAGCTTCCACATCCACCTCTTCACTTAATTTCACTGCAAAGACAGAAACGCAAATATCTTCATAAGGCCATTGAGTAAACTGTAAAGTAACGCAGGCTCTTGGAGAGACTGCGTTACTTACTTAATTACTTTTATTTACTTCTGAAAAATTCAGAAGAGTGAAAAATGGCACAGCAGTTTATTCTTTACAGAAAATTAGCCAAACAAAGTGGAAAACAAGAAAAAGAAATCCAGCTAAAGTTAATAAGGAAAAGTGCAGTTCAAATTACCAATTACTGCGTCTTCCTTTGCCAGTGAATCTGCTCTGATGGCCTCTGCTTCCATTGGTGCAACTGTGAGGACATTCTCCCTGAGGGGGAAAAACATGGCTCAGCAAACTTCTGCACTTCAGTACATTTGCTCTACTTGATTTCATGTACGATATGTTATTTCATTTATATAACTTTCAAGTTACTGGAGTTGGCAGACCACCTACAGTATCTCTATTCTTTATCTAGCTATTTTGCATCTCATCGCAGTTGTTTGAGTTTCTTTTTAATGTTGTATCGCTCTCACTTTGTATGACATCATCTTTTAGGCCGTTTTATTTATTTTCCTTTTTTGTACATGTTGAGTGATTTTACATTTCTGTGTTTGTTGCATTTATTTGTAGCGTACACTTTTGCATATTGTCATTTTGCCTTTTTGTTGACATCTTGCTCATCTTTGGAGCTGTTCTGTGTCTATGCCAGCTCTGTATCTCTTTATAGTAGTTGTGCATTTGTAGTCATCTCATATGTCTGTGTCTTTGTTTGCATCTCAGTCAAGTCGTTCTTGCTTCTTCATGTAGACGTTTTTTGTCTTTTACACACAACTCTTTCTGGTCATTTGAAGTCTTTGTACTTCTTTTAACTTTATAGTATTTGCAGTTCTAGTACTCATTTTATTTCTTTGAGTAAATTTGCCCCCTTCACATTTATTTTACATTTTGACCACAAGGCGATGTGTGCAGTGAGTATGTGTTACCCGGTGTGAGGGGCCAGCTCTGCAGTCACCAGCACTGCTTTATCCTCCTCTGCCACAGAGGGGAGGTCCTCGCTCCCCGATTCCGGTAAGGTGACGATCACAACCTCATTCATTTCCTGCATGTTTACCTCTGATGAAGCCATGGAGACTCAGTGGAGCTTACCTACGGTGACAACAGGAGGTGGACAGATGTGACTGACTGTATAATGTTATAAAAGATTTAGTAATTAGAATAAATGTTCTCCTGACTATAGCAAAAACACACCGTAGTTCAGAGAAGGGTAGGAATGTGCAGAATTATTCCAGTAATACTGAGAATAACTGCAGAACGTCCGTAACTGGTTATACGGGGGCTAATGGGTGCTACCTATAGTAAACAATGACAGCATTTACTGTGAGATATGAGACATCATTGTTTCGTGATTGTCGGGGTTTGAATTTGTTTGCAACAAACTTTAACATGTTGAAATGAATTGAACGTGTTTGCCTTCTTGGCCTGATTGAACAGGATGTAATGACGCTCCCGCAGATTAGGGTATTAAAGAGGGAACTGAATACGCTTACCCTGGCCTTGGTACGTAATGTTGAAAACGGTGTCTTGGTGTTGGCGACAGAAAGGATGCTATCTAGTAAATTTCAACCTATTCCAGTAAATTACTGCCAAAATGTAAAGCTGCTAAAACCAATTATCTGATATCCGTCTCTTTTCGACTTCATACACAACATTGCCGCTCTATTTTTAAAGATTTCTGAAGCCTAAACTTGAAAACAAATACAATTCAGATTTCCTGCTCGTACTAAGCTAGCATGATTTTTTTTTTCTGTATAGTTCTTCTTCTTTTGTTATTTTTCTTGGCGGTTGGCGCTACCAGATGGTACATTACTGCCCTCCATTGGTATGGAGGCTGAAATGCCACAAAAAAACAAAAAAACAAACGCTACCTAACAAATTAGTCTGTCTTAAAAAAATGAAATATAGCCTGATAGTTTTCACTTCTTCAGTTCTTTATGAATAAATCAATAAGTTCCAGTTTCATTTCAGTTTTTGGTCTACACATACCCTCATATTTCCTGCATTGCAATAAAACATGTTCTATGGTTCTCCACTGCAGACACATTTTCTTATATGGTATTTTTCTGTTAAGCTATTTAAAGCAGTGTGTCCAAGTCTAAGTCAAAATATGACTGTCTCCTGTTCTTTCTTGTGCTTCTCATTTCTCTGTTTTCCTTTGAGTTTTGTAAAAGCACTGTCCTTTCCTTTCTTCCTCCCATTGCTTTTGCCGCCTTTCCTTTATTCCCTGTCTTGTTATGCCCTTTATTCTTGTCCTAACAAGAGTCTGTTTGACGAGATCAGCTGAAAGACACTTAAGTGTCATTGTGGCTTCCTTTGCTGTCCCATCAGCCATTTCATTTCTTTTAACTTCACAATGTGCAGGTACCCATAAGAAAGTGACCATAAGTGTGTGTGTGTGTGTGTGTGTGTGTGTGTGTGTGTGTGCATGTGTGTTGCATTCACAAAAGTACTCACCTTAGGGTGCTTTTCAGTGATTGCTCCATTCCTAAGGTTCTCTTTAAGGTTCTAGGAGCATTCTATTAAAACCATCTCTGAATTAAAAAATAAGAAAGCTATCAAGACTTTTTACTTCTTTCTATATTTACTAAGTTCCTATAAGTTTTTGTACAGCTAATGGTTCTTGCTAATAATAAGAAGGAAACAATTAAAATGGTAAAAGCATGAGAACAAAAGGATTATTACTTTTTTTTTATAGTTTATTTTTTTATTTTACAACAAAGGCAGATCATGGAGCCTTGCAATAGAAATTAGCAGCATACACTAGTAGCCATAGCACCACAGACGTTTCAGAATCTTCAAAAGTAAGAGATTAAACAAGATATTTATGGGCGTTATCAGCAAACATAAATGAAGTTAATTTGTTCCCGAAAACATGCAAGTGGATCAATCACCAAAGACTTAGCAGATGTGGGGCTTATTAACACATCATTAGGCTAGGATAATGTTGTTAACAACCCTATGCAAACAATGCGCTTGTATGCATGTCTAACAACATCAGGGCATGCTCCTATTGAGACAACCAATGGGGTCCTGGAGTCTCCTGCCAGATGTGGACCAGGGCATCACTGAGCTCCAAGACAGTCTAAGGTGTAACCTGGTGGTGTTGAATGGACCAAAAATTATGTCCCAGAGGTGTTGTATTAGATGGTATCAATTCCATCATCCTCCAGGAATTACCTTCCTGCTCTCACCACATAAGGACGACGCCAGGAGAAACCAGAACCCATCACACCACCATAAGGTCTTGGAATGGATCAAAGGATTTCAAGGATTTTCCAACACTAAACCAGTTGTGCTGAATGTTGTTAGAGGCAAAATACAGTTCTAGACACCTTCTCCAGACCCTTTTACATTCGTCACATGTGCTCAGGGTGAACCTGCTCTCATCTATGCTAGCACAGGGCTCCAGTGGTGGGTCCTCCAGCCACCCCCATGAAGTCTATTTCTGATTGTTTTTGCCAGACTTTCACACCAGTGGCCTTATGGAAGTCATTCTGTAGGGCTCTGGGAGCGCTCAAGCTGTTCCTCCTTGCACTAAAGAGCAGATACCAGTCCTAAGGACATATGAAAGATAAAGACATGAAACACCACAAAAACAGAAAGCTTTGTCCTGGAACAAGCAGCAAAAGAAACAAAGACAGGAAGAAGGGAATTCCTCAGAAAAACCTAGAGCCCAGCACAGAGGTCAGAGGTCAAAGTCACCACCCTTCAGAGAGTCAGAGAATAAACTATATACCTCAAACATGAACTATGAATATATTCATTCAGAATATAACCTTTTTGTGTTGACTGTCAAGTCTATTTTATGTACATAGCACATTTAAAGAGGAGAAACTGCCCCAAAGTAATTTAAGGACAGACACATTCAAATTCCAGGTAAATAGTAAAAAAAACAACAACAACAAAAATAGAAGTTAAAATACACAAAAGGCTAAAAGGTGTGTTTATTGTGTTAATTCATTATTGTGGAAAGTGAAAAATAACACTGACTTAGCAGTCATTATAATATGTTCAGAATTTGCAAATTTATGATGATCATAAATCATGGCTGCGCTTCTCGAAACAAGCTGCCTTTATAAGTGACAGTATGAGTTATGGGTATCGGCAACGCAGGCCCTGTATTTACTTGGTGGCGGATCAATACCAAAATCTGCGATATCATCGCATACGACTAGTGGAAGGGAGACCGGTGATGATAAAATGATGAAGATGAGGTGTGAATGGGCAAAAAAATAAAATAAAATAATAATCTTTACTACAGTGACCTTTTTGTTGCCGTCATTTTTTATTGTTAATGGTCCCGTTATCCAGCGGGGTCAGAGGACGTGCTGCCTGACAAGCAGATCTCAGGGAGAAGTCTTCAGCGGCTGTCTCGTAAGAGGACATGCGCAGTAGAGTGGCTGCAGTGCCAATAGCTAGCAGCTGACTTGTGTGTGCAGTTATTGGGTGACATTTAAAATGGCTAGTTGCTCTTGGACAGAAAACATACTTCAGCTCCTCCGTAAAATGAATAACTTTTATTTACCAGGTATGCGGGTGACAATAAGAGAAAGGATGAAACGGATGATACGAAGGCAGTTTTACACGTAACCACGTCTCACTTGTCTCCACAGGTTCGTGTCGTTCAAGCTGCTTTCGTTTTGAGATTGACGGAGCCCAGGTCGGCTGGATACCTTCTCACGTAGCTTCGCTTTTAGCCCGCTATCCAGACGTGTTCAGTCCGCCACACCAGGCTGCAGTAACCCTCTGCCACAGCTTGGACTCGTACGAGAAGAGATCAGAAGCTGTGAATCGTGTACTGCAAGCTCTCAGACAGGAGGCCTCGTTAACCTGCCTTAAAGGATGGAGAGATGAGGTGAGGCACGCAAGTCAAACGTAAACGTTTACAGTCACGTCTTTGTGTGGATTACATATCCCGTACTTTACTCTTTACCCGTGACCCACTGTGTCACGAGTTATAAAACCAAGCCGGACCCTCTGACAGCCCTTTGCCAAAGTCAGAATTTACTAAAACATCTAAACTTTGCAAGTATGTCCTCACTCCAACATCTGCAACTCAAGTACACGCACAACCTCAGGTAAATATAGACATTATAACTGCTTTACTGCATGTCTCCCTGTCATGAGGCAACAGTTGGACTGGTCAACCTCCTGCTCTAAGCTTATTGTAGTGTCGGGAGTAGTGTTTCCACAAAGAATGCAAACAGTTCATTTAAAGAACTGAAGGATTCCTGCAGATCTTTGGCATTGTGGGTTGATTAGACTATCAACTGTTTTGTGATACAATTTGTCCCGTTTTATAAATCCAACATGAAAGTGAATGAAAAAGGTGTTTTCTTCATTTTGTTACTAAGAATTTCTTGTGTTTTACATGCTTTATTTTGCATTATAGTGAAATAAATCTGTATACCATTCAGAAGTTGTCACTAGTTGTCTTTTGCAATATAAAGTTTTTTATTTGTGTGTGCTCAAATATGGGACCAGGTCTTGTATTGGATCCGCACTATGTGGACACACAACTTGGCTTTGCAAAACTTTTCATGTTAAATGAGCTACTACTTGTATTTTCATTATTCTTAATTGTTTTGCTATCTATATTGCAAAACAATTAAAATTTTACATCACTACTTGATGCATCCATATCTCTTCATCTTAGAATTCAGACATTTTCAGTCCCAATGCCACAGCTGTATAAATCAAGCACCTAGACAAACATTTGTTCCAGTTTTGCAACAGTCTCGCTTGTGAAATTTCTTTCGTCCAAGATATTCCACAATCTACTACATGTAATATTATTGGAAAAAGTAACTTTGTGGCAACTCAGATGAAGTTACAGCACATGGCATATAATTGCCAAAGCTCTGCTTACTTATAAAATGCCAAGTTCCAAATCTCCTGGAAATTAACATCGGCACAAAAACTGTGCACCAGGAGCTTCGTGGCATTGGTTTCCATGGCTGAACAGCTTTTATACGTGTATTTTGTAGGTAGCACAGTACTTTTGTACTGTGCTACCTTTTTGTGTGGCATGATCCAAACCAGAAGTGCTTTTGAAGGGTCCATTATAATGTTTTGTTTTTTACCTTTTAACTTAATAATGTTCATCTTTTAGCAAATCATGTGACCCCAACACAGCTATACAGTATGTTTTGATTCAGCCTATGCCCTACGATAAACACTGCTGTGAAGACGTTTTTGCCACCTTTCTTATTATTAGTTTTGATCTACCTAGCCCTAAGTGAAAAAGTAATGTTTCTATTCCACTAGTATCTACTTGGCTCGACTCGGTTTTTAGGGTTTTCCATTAGGTGGTAGTACCCGATTCCAGGTGCTTTTTACTATCTGCTGGGATCCCAAGCAAGCAGAGTCGATCCAAAAATGTGAGGTCAGTAGACTGCATTCCACTGATTGGCCAGCCAGTGACATCACTCAATGCTGTGGTTCCCAAAGTGGGGGGTGCGCCCCAAATGCTTGTACACTGCTAGCATAAGGGACAGGTTTTTGACAGGGCTCCCACACAAACGCAAAGCAGAAGATGAAGCATCACCAAACCAACTTCCTTCTAAGCACATCTGAGGAGGAACAGTTCATTGATCTGACCTCTGATTCAACAAAGAGGCTGCAGTTTAAGAGACTGTGCAAAGACGTTCTTGTAAAACAAATGGGAGCCTAGCAAAAAATGTTTGGGAACCACTGACTCAATGTCTCATAAAAGCAAGTCCCTCACAAAAATCAAACCTGCAATTTTTGCAATTGGGGAAGTGTCTACACAAATACCAACACCTTGGACCAATCATTATATGCATATTTATTTGGGCTTGATGGCTGATGATAGCAGGAACCAGGCAGAACAATCTGAAATGAGAAGGTGTACCGGGAGATCTCTGAGCTGATGGCTGCTCTGGGGTATCAGAGGTCGTTAAAGCAATGTCAACAAAAACCTATAGAATATAAAAGTGATTTCAGGACCATCAAGGACCACAACAGTCAGAGTGGGTTGAATGGAAAGGACTGGAAATGGTTCAATCACGGACTGCATCTACAGGCACTGACCAGCGAGCAACAGGAGGAAGATTGGGCTCGACTCGGCTACAGCATTGTTGGAAACCATGATGAGGATGGTGAGTTCTTTATGGGTTTATACATCTTTTATGCTAATTATCCCATTGCTGGCAAGCTCACTTTGAACTAACAAGGATATTTTGAAGGTAATGCCATTGTCTCCTATATGCAGACAATAACCTAGATAGTTAACCTTCAACTCTAACGCCATACTTTGCTTTTATTTGGCGCTTGCTGTCTTTTGAATAGTCACTTCCAAGATCAAAATATTTTTTAGCTCCAAGTGTATTTCCCCAATATTGTTTTTAAACTGGCTTTGATTAACCATCTCCCATTTCTGCCTTTCGCAAGAGGAAGAGGACCCACACCAAACTGGACCTGACAAGTGTACTTGAAGAGATGCAGGCTCAATGACTGGTGGAGGAAGCCGGAGAACCTGGAGAGAACTTATGCAGACACAAGGAGAACATGTAAACTTCATAAAGAAAAAACCCCAGGCAGATGGTGGAAGCAAACCCAGGACCTTCTTGCTGTGTGGCAAGAGTCCTAACCCCCATGCTAACCAATTACATTTTGGCTCTGGGTTCACTGCTGCTTGTTTACTTCTCTGAATGGTTATAAGCAGGTGGAATGAAAAGGGGAAAGTAAGATAGTTTCACTGCCTTAAATTTAGGTGGAAGGTGTGAAAAAATGTTAAATGTTAAATCAACTTACATGTTGTCACTTATAAAACTAAAACATCTTTTCTTTCAGAAGTACAGTGTAAAGCCCAGATTTTCAGACTGCCCTTTGATGTGGATGGAAAGAGCAGCTACAAGTAGGTTTTGGCACACCGTCTCAGGCTTTTATATTATACCCGTGTTTGAGCTGAATGAGCAGACCATGCTGCTACACTGCAGGTCTCTTTGGGGTGAAGCGGTATGGAGTTCATATTAATGGCTACACTGTCAGTGACAGTCAGGAAGTTTGCATGTGGTTGGCACGACGCTCCCACACCAAGCAGACGTACCCTGGGCTCCTGGATAACATGGTAAGAATGGACTGAAACACTGACATACTGCCATAGTATGATCAAAGCATGAGCATTGCTGCAGCATCTCATGTCAAGTTATTCCACTTCAGTTTCTTCAGTGTATTGCTTGTATCCTCGAAGGCAGCAGGTGGGCTGGCTGCTGGTGTTGGCATCAAACACACTCTGGTCAAAGAATGTCAGGAGGAAGCATGTGTCCCAGCAGCCATAGCTAGGAAGGCTCGTCCAGTTGCAACAGTAAGGTGAGCTTGATACACTGCTAAGAAAAAGAGGGGTTAAAGAACAACGCTAAGGGTAGTCTACACTTTGTTTTCTCATTGACATATCTCCCGAAAAGACTCCAACTAACAGTGATGACACAGTAACAGATCAAAAGCTGAAAGCAGAGCCACCAGATCCCCACATAATGAGGGGGGATAGGCCCAAGCTGTAGCTTTACCAAGTAACAAGAGAAGCTTGAGATATACCAAGGGCTGAGAGAGGAGCTAGGAAAAAATGTGGAAGTTGAATTTTTTTTATTTTTATCAGTGTATTTGTTGCTGGACAGTAACAGGAGGGCACTGTGCAAAAGGTTAATTCCACCACAGAATGCCATCAGGCAGCTTCTGTCTGTAAAACCAGAACTATTTTTATTTGCAATATCTTTTTTAATTTCTACATTGTATTTTTGACTGTTGATTGTTTGATTTGTGATCTGCAGATGTGTCATCGTCAAAGCTTCTAATATTATAGAAAAAAAAGTTCTAGAACCTCTCAGCAGCTGCAGCTCAATCATGTTGCTGTGACAAGCAGAACAAAGACAATTTTGTTAACACTGTTCTTGCATTAATTGGAATAGTGTGACAAAAATGAATCAAATACTGGGTATAATAAAACATGTGTTTTAGCAGTCAAAATGATAAAGGGGCACAGGTACTGGTGTTGATATACTGCAGCTTTGGTGTGGTTAGGTGACAACCTCACTTTGACACCTTTGGAAGAACCTACTGTTCTGGAGAATTGTTGCTTTATGAAACGGTTAGTTACATTATTGGATTTTCAAAAACACTTTAGCTGCTTTTGCTCATTTTATTTTCAAGCTACACATATGAAGATGAAGAGGGTGTGTTTCCAGAAAGCCAATTTGTCTTTGATTTGGAACTTCCTTTGGAGTTCAAGCCCAGAATAGGGGATGGAGAGGTGCAGGAGTTTTACCTCCTCCCTATAGACAAGGTTAGTATTTTTCTCATATTATAATTTGGGAATTCAGCATTCTAAGAGCCGGTACTGCATGCGTTGAGATGTAGATGACACAAAGATATAAAATATAGTGTCTTGTTTCAGGTGAAAGAACTGCTGGCCACTGACGACTTCAAACCCAACTCTGCCATGGTAGTCTTGGACTTCCTCATAAGACACTCGTACATTGAACCTGACACAGGTTTGTAGGTGTTTGCAAAATGTCCACAGTTACAAAACCAGCTCACTGCCTTAGTTCTCTTTGTTGTCATTTCAGAGCCATACTATCAGGACTTTGTGACAGGACTCCACCAGATATTATAGAAAGAAGATGAAGATTAAACTCACTGTGTCCGAGGCACCACATGTTGTTGTGGTGCCAACGTTGTTGTTCACATTTACAGTTGCAAGAAACATCACAAAAATGTGAACTGATCTTCAAAAACAACCTAGAGAAAAATCATACACTTTGTTGTACATCATGTCAGTATTAAATAAAGTGAGTAATTACATTTCGCAGGTGTTTTTCATGCAGTTTTGTTCAGTGGGCTGAGCCTAATAACTGCAGGTCAGTGGTTCAGAGGATGGCAACCACATGAGTGCTGGATTTGAGAATGACATGTAAGAGTCATCCTGCACAACACTTTCCAGGTGTCATACAGACCTCAGAGTAATTTTGTTCCTGTAATATTTATAGTCATAGTAAAAGCTTTTAAGTACAAAGTGCAATTTCAATTTCTGGAATTCCACCCATTAAATGCAGTAATCATACCTGATTCAAATATGGTCATCACCTTAGATACTGCAATTCTTTGACAGGATTTAATTTTTGGTAAGAAGTCTTTTTTTACTGAAGGCTGCTGTTTGGGCTTTGGGTTGTAGTCAAAGATCACAAGTTGTTTTTATTGTGGGTTTTTTTTTTTTAAACTTAGATT
>VUQG01002627.1:0-32091 GCA_015106755.1 Etia nguti
GTACTGGGTCCTGCATTGTGGTTGTTGGTTGTGTGTTATGTTGAGCTGGCAGCAGGAGAGCTGCAGCTCTGTGTGTCCAGCAACCGTACCGAATAAAGAGATGCTTGAAAGCATGAACATGCACCCGGGTCTGCTGTGGGTTTGTTACAGTTATATTTTAGGGTGAATATTCATCTTAAGTTTAGGTTTGGAAATATTCAGGATAATAATGTAAGTCATAAGTATGTATTGCCCTCTGAAACCAAGTCTCTACAACTTCCTTGTAGGGACAAAAAAAGTCTACATGAGTTAAATCACAATGTTTTAGGGTAAAGACTTGGTTTAAAGTTTAGTCTTTCATAAACTATGTTTGTTGCAGACAATGGAAAAAGAAAGTGGAAAGGCATGTTAGGAGGCGAGAGAGAAGGAAAGGCAGAAGTTTGGGGTTGAGAGTACGGTCTTTAAAAGTAGGGACTGTGATCGGCAAAGGAAGAGGGCTGGCTGACATGATGGAAAGATAGATATATGATGTGCACAGACCAGGTGTAAGGGAAGCAAAGCCAGGACCAGTGGGGGTCAATGCACTAAAGGTTGGATTTCAGGTAGAAAAGAAAGGAATTCTGGAGTAAGTTGGGTGATGTATAAGAAAAGTAGGAAGGTGGACTACATCTACTACAGAAGGTGCAATCCAAAAACATATGAGACTGCAAGGTTGCATCAGGGGAGAATGTAGGCAGGAAGTATCAGATGGTAGTGTGTGAGATGACTTTGAAAACCAAGAAGTGAGTGAAGTCAGAGCTAATGGTTAAATTGTGGAAGCTGAAGAGGGAAGAACGCTGCAGGGAGGCTCTGTGAGGTAGGGAAGAGTTATCAGATAACTGGGAAAGTACAGGTATAGTGCTGAGGGAAACCGTCAAGAAGGTGTTTGGTGTTTCCTCTGGACAGAAAAAAGAAGACAAGAAGGCTTGGTGGTGGAATGAAGAAGTACAGGAAAGTATTCAAAGACAGAGATTAGCAAAGAAAAAGTGGGATAGTCAGAGAAATGAAGGCGGGAGTACCGGAAGGCTAGTCATGCAGCAGAGAAGGGAGCTGGCAAAGGAAAAGTCTTATAATGAGGATGAAAAGTGGAAAAAGAATTTGTCTTGGTGCCATTTTAGCTTACTGCTTGAGGAGGTGAGCACATGCCAAATAGCTGAAATGTGCTGTATGTCTTCCTCTGTTCTGTCTTTTCTGTCTGCTATGAAATACTGAAAAAGGGCAAAAAGCCCAACAACAAATCTTAAACAACACCCTGTTGCTACAAGCCAGTCTGTCCCGGTACAACCATTGTGAGAGTTGTACTGCAATGCTAGCAATAAGTTGAACTCGTTCATGGTGGATGTTGGACTCTACCAGGATTGCCCTTTGTCACTGATTCTATTCATAAATTTTATGGACAGAATCTTGATGTGGAGCCAAGTGGCGGAAGGCTTTCTCTTTGGCGGTCTCAGAATCTCATCTCTGCTTTTTGCGGATGTTGCGGGGGTATGGAGATTTCTCAGAGAGAGATTTTAAGCAGATTGTTTAACACAATATTTCAGAGGGAGATGTTGCCAGAGGAATGGAGAAGTGTAGTTGTACCCATTTTCAAGAACATGGGATAAAGCTGATATGCATTCCCAAAGTCTCGACCTCATCCCAATTGGAATGTTTTGCACTGTGCTTAAAAAACAGGTCTTTGCCAGGAAATCTTTTCTGAAAGATACATCAGAGAGCAACTTGGATTTCAGTATCTTGGCCCAGGATACTTAGAGATGCAGACTTGAGACTGGAGCAGCCAGGGATCGAACCACCAAGGTCCCTGTACACCACGAGTGTGTAAAATGTTGACCACAACTGTAGATTAAGAAGAGAGGTGATGAACAGTGAGCAGCAGTATGGCTTTGTCCTAAGAAAGTGCACTACAGATATGATGTTTGCTTTGAGGGAGTTAATAGAGAAGTGCAGAGAAGGTCAGAAGGAGTCGCACTGTGACTGTCAATTCTTTGTGGATCTTGAGAAAGAGGAACTGTAGAAATGCACGAGGAAGTCAGGACATGTATGAGGACAGCAAGACAGTGGTGAGGTGTCTGGAAGGAGTGACAGAGGTGTTCAAGGTGGGGGTGGGATTACATCAGGGATTGGCTCTGAGCCCCTTCTTGTTCACAGCAGTGATGGACAGGTTGATTGATGATGGCAGCCAGGATGTTTGCAGAGTAGGAAGCAGGTGGAGGAGAGTGTGGAGAGGTAGAGGTATGCACTGGAGAGAAGAGGAATGAAAGTTTGTAAAAGCAAGACAGAACACATATGTGTGAATGAGAGATAGACCAGTGAAAAGATGAACATGCGAGGAGTACAGATAGTGAAGGTAAATGAGTTTAAATACCTGGGGTCAACCATCAGAACCAACGGACAGCACACAAAAGATCTGGATCAAGGCAGATAGCTGCTGCTCCCTGCACCTGGTTCTGCCGGAGCTTTCTTCCTCTTCAAAGTTTTTCCTTCCCACTGTCGCCAAGTGCTTCTCAAAGGAGGTAATTTCACTGTTGGGGTTTTCTCTGTATTATTGTAGGGTCTTTGCCTTAAAGACCATAGTTTCTTGAGGTGACTCCTGTTGTGATTTTGGTGCTCTACAAATAAAAGTGAATTGAACTGAATAGAAGAGAGTACAAACAATGTGGAGTGGGTGAAGATGAATGTCACGGGAGATTTGTAACAGAAGAATAGCAGCAAGAGTGAAAGGGAAGGTTTACAAGACAGTAGTGAGACCTGCTACCATGTAGTGTGTTTTGGAGACTGTAGCACTAACAAAAAGATGGGAAGCCAAGCTGGAGGTGGCAGAGCTGAAGATGTTAAAGTTTTCAGTTTAGACTGAGCATTTTGGAGACAGCGTTAGAGAGGCAAGCCTGAGACGGCCTGAACATGTGCAGAGGATGAATAGCAGATATACTGGACAAAGGATGTTGAATATGGAGCTGCCAGGCAGGATGGATGGACTTTTTTCCATTCAGAACTTTTTTTATATTCAGTCCCAGCAGTATTTTGTGTACTTTTTAGATTCAGAGCTAGTATAACTTAGTATATGTGTGCCGTTAATACAGGCAGATTCTTCTGGTGTATTCATTTCAAAGAAGTCATCTTCACAATCTTTACATTTCTGACTCGTTAGCCGTTTGTGCTGAGAGCGCTATCTGGTGGGATCTTTTACCAACATAAGCTAACACACTAAATAATATAATATATGGCTTGAAATGACAATGCTATAGTACCAACTGTGTCTTTTAGACTCCTGTAGATGTGAAAATTAATCAGTGTGAGAGTAAGGATTAAACTGGTTTTAGTCCACAAAGAACAATCTGGTCCATCTACATGGTGCTTGATGTCTGCCCATCTTATCAGAAATGACATTTGTCACTTGAAGTGGGACTAATTCATGAACAAATATCTGCAATCAAAATTACACTAAATCTTTATATAACCTACATCACTGCAGTCACAGGATGATTTTGAAGTCAGCCATCTCTCTCTTTACACGCATTCATTTTTCATGCTTTGTGTTACTTATTTTTGGATCGTGCAACTGCGTTTCGGCCTCTCTCTGTATCCAGCGGATGGCAGCAGCGAGGGGTATTCTGCTTGTTGTTGATGCTGAGAAAGCTTCTCCTCCACTTCTGCATCTAAAGAGACAAGCACGAACTTCCTGTGTGATCTCCGTTCAGCTGACTTCACCCTGGCTGCCTCTCTGGGAGGCTTACAGGCTGTGCAGTCCGGGGGATAGAGAGCCTTCTGTGGGCGGTGTACAGATCGCACAGACGCCTGGAATATTCGTGCAGGAGCATCAACAAGACATCAGCAGCAGCAGCCATAAATGTGGATTGTTTACACCGGTCGGTCAAGCCGTTCCTGCTTCCCCGCCTCCCAGCGACTCCGAGCGGCCGACTGTGCTCAGCAGCGTAGCCGCAGATAGCGTCAGTGGAACGGGGCTGATGGCCCTGGTGCTCGGCCCGGCCTCCATCACCCTCAGCGTCTGCCCGTGAGACTGCTAGAGAGCTACAAAGCCACACCGCTACATCTAGTCGCCTCAAGTCCCGTGGGAAGAGCGGAGAAAGGAGAGGCGGAGCGGGGCTCAGCATCGCACCGTGCATGGTGCTGCGGTGTCGGAGGGAGTGGATGTGCAGCCAGAGCTGACCCAGAGATGGCTGTTCTCAAACTGGCCGACCAGGTAGGACCAGCTAGCCAGTTAGCTTAGCTTCCAGACCTGCAGAAGCACAGTATTTCTCCACCTCTGTGTGGTAGAAAAGTGTTTCAGTACCGCATGTTGTGCTTCTTCTTCGGCTATTTAGTTTTATACAGCCTAGAAAATAATAAAATACATTTCTTCCCTACAGGTTGAGCACAGGACTCTATCAATAAATTAGCATAACACTAAAAAAAAAGAAAATGCCCTTATTATTTGTTGTAAATGTCGTTAAAATGGGGACAGCTCATCTGTCTCACATTTCCTGTTCTGTTTCCTCCTGTAAGCTGTTAATGTCTTCAGTAACTACTGTGTTGAAGTCAAAGTACCCGAGTATTTCCCAGGGAAGGCCCCTAAATTTCAAAATAATACTTTCAAGCTTTGTATTCTTGGAGTTTCCTAAAACAGACTTGCACATTTCACAGTTTTAAATATGGATAAGTGACTCTTTATGCATCCTCTCAGTGCAACCTGTCTGAATCAGGCTGCTTCAGCTCCTTCCTCTTTAAGGTCCCCTCCCTAAAAGTCCGCCTTCAACCCATTGGCCAGTTTCTGAAATCCTGCAGAGTAGTAACACTCAGCCCATGTAAATTGTACTGCTTCTACTTCTAGGCCATCTTTTGCCCATGAGATGAAATCTAAAATCATTTAAAAACACTCATATAAAATGTGCATTTTGGTGCACACAGTATAGTGTAATTAATCTGTAACTGACTTATTAAGCTAGTTTCTTGGTAAAAATGATCTGTTTTTATAGATCCTGCTCTTCACTAAACGCTCCAGTGGACTGGTTCTTATATAGTGCTTTTCTACTCTACTGTCCAGTGGTAAACTGTGAATTAATGTATTAGCTGATAATCAGAAGCTATTGTGCTCTGTAATTAAGACTCTAAAGTCTGTCTACAGTCTAACAGTCTAACAGTCTTCAAATGTCTTTCTTTGTTAAACCAAAATCCTCAACATACACAAAATATGAAGTTGTCATTGAAAAAGCTAAAATCTTCTTTCAGGTGGTATTGTTTTCAAATTTTTCTTAAAGAAATTATTTTTCTGTTTGTTGACTGATTGTTTCACCTTGAACATGTGGAAGAGGAGCTGAGAGAATATTTTGCTTTGGAGGAGATTTAATCAACCCATGTTTATGTAGAATTCTGGCTGAAATATTTACCTGATTAATTATTTAGTATAATGATTTTAACCTATCCATTTTTTGAAACTCAATTTTTCAACCACAGTGTGGCTTTTTTCTTTTTTGTTTTAAATTAAAGTACACAGACTAAATTTGAGGTTTGAATTATTGGTTGAAGTTATTCACAGCTATCAGTTAGGCTCTTGTTATTTCCAAGATATCAACAAATCGAGCAATCAGTCAGTTAATCAAAGCCGTAGTCGTCCTCTGAATAGCCGATAATGGTTTTTCTTCATTGAGTACATTTAATTTTAATACTTCAAATAAAATGAATGTAATCATTTTTAATGAGCTAAAAATGTATTCGATAACGTTTCTTTGTAACAGAGCAGCATTCAGAGATCTGAATACTTTTCCTCCAAAGTCAACAATGAAAATGTTAAAAATGCTTATTGACTCTATGTCAGTAGTGCTGTAATGTTTCAGATTTCTTGTGAAGGATCTTTAAAAATGACCTCCAACTCAAAGAACTTCCAACTCAAGAAATTCAAATTGTCCCAAGGAGACATAGTTGACATGATGTATCCCCTGCTTTGGAGCTTTGGCTGTATCACACAGTACTCTTCAGCAGAGGTGGAAAAATACAAATTTTTATTTAAAGGTGTTCAGAGAAATATAAATTTGAACATTTACATTTAAAACCAGGGCACAGGCTCGGGACCTGTCTGCGACTGTTATATTACTTTAAAGTCACACACACTGGTTAAAAAGTACAATGAGACAAACTGCTACAAAAAGAATCACTAAAGAGAAAAAGAAACACTTAAAGGCTACAAAGAAACTTGCTACAGCTACAGGACACAATATTGCTACAAAGAGACAGGCATCAGCTTCAAAGAGACACTTACTGTCTACAAAGATATACTTGTTGACAACTAAGAAACACAACAGCTACAAATAGACACACAATGGCTGTACAGAGACACACAGCTAATGGCTACATATGGGCACAAAATGAAGAGATACACAATGGCTACAAAGAGAAACGCAACAGCAACACAGATGCACACATCTCTGAGCAGATGTAAGCATGAAAGTGTAAAAGTACATGATTTTGTAAATAAAAATACAAAACCAACACCGCCAATTAAAACGGGACTTTGAGAATCGCTATCCTATCTCACATTAACATTTTTTTTTCAAAGTTAACCTCTCAGCATCTCTCTGTAGAGCTCTCATGTGGCCATGTGAGATATGTCTTGAGGGAAGCAAGAGCTGCTGTGAGAGTGTGCGTGTGTGTCTGTGTGTATGACCTAGAAGTGTAGCACTTCCTGTTATTTTCAGACATGCTGATGATGCCTGATAACTGGATGCCTCAGACTTTTTTCTTTTCATCATGGGCTTATCAACAGTGGGTACCATTTAAAAAAAAATCCAACTGCTGTAACGTCTCTTTTAACTTGTGATCTGCTGAATTGATTCCGAGGTTGACGTCATGCCTAAAATTCCTCAGATGTGTTTGTGAATAAACATCAACTTTTCATGTGCTTTTTTTTCCTCTCTCGTTTTTTGTGCATCCGTGGTAATGAAAGACTCTGTAGGGTAAAAAAAACTCATCGACAGAACGCAAATGAAGTACAGGAAGTCGTTGACTTCTGACTTTCTGCCAAAGCACAGTTATGTGTCTGTTGTAGATGTGCACATGATTTGAAGCAGGTGAAACATTGAGACCTCTTTAAAAATGACTGCAAACAGAAGTAAATCAGAACTATTTTGTCCTTTTCAAATACGTAATTGTTCGTGTTAAACTCAACTTTTAAAACTTTCTCAACTTTCTTTACAATTAGCCCCAAACCATAGGATTGTCTTTACAAAGCTGAATAGTGGATCATGTTCAGGAAATTACAAGGAATGTTTCCAGGTAATTACAAGGACAAAACACAACTTGTTACGCTTTCACTGTTTGAGGAAGTCTGAAGTGTGCCATTGACCCTGAGGAGAAAAGACTGAGCCAGTAAGAGGCCTGTTACCTCAGGCATCAGCGGAAATTAAGGCATTGTTGCAGAGCACATATATTTCAGGTTAGCCTGCTTGTGTGTTTGGAGGATGCCAGTGGAATGAAAATATTGGTAATCAGATGCAGGATGTTTGTGCAGTATAAGGAGGAGAGAGGATTATACTGCAGTGGCCCAGAACCTCGGGTTCTAATAGCTGGTTCCACTCGGTTCTTGTTCCCAATTAGTAAAATCAGTGCTCAAAAATTCCCCCCCGAAACATATGTACATAAAGCATGTTGATCGATTGAACGCTAATGACCCAGCTTACTTTTAGAAGCAGCACTCCATTAGCTTAAACAGGATAACATAACCCAAAACATGTTAATGGTAGCTGATTGATGAATCTAAGCTGGACAACATTAGTACATTAGTGAATGTAGTAATATTGGTGTGCATGAGATTTGTGTACATTATTTAAATGTCACAGTTCACATACAGCAAAAGCTACTTAAAAGTTACAAGCAGCTTCCAGGTCACGTTATGAACCGTAGTTGAGTTAGCCAAAACCATGGACGCAGTTATGGTATATCACCCATTGGTTGGTGAAATCTGTTTCGACGTCTCAAGATGAGTGTTTCTGCAGTTGCAAAAAAAAGGATGAGCAGGTTTGACTGTGAAATTGCGTGCTCATTGGTTAATGACTCCTTATTGACAACTTGTTACCCATAAGTGTGTGGTTTTGAATCATGTAACGAACAAGATTTACAAAAAAGATCTTTTTATTCAGCATGATCAAAAATGAGTGGGTGAGCTATTTTCTTGTAGACTTCTATAAGACTGGAAGTCGTCTTGCAACCACGTCTTTGGCCTTCACATGTAATTTAGGTTTAAGGAACTTCCACCTTGGTTTCATTTTTCCATGTCCAACAAATAAAGCTCAGTGAATTTCCATGTCTTCTGCTGTTTATGGCCAAAACAGGGTTATATTAATTACTCATTTAGACCAAAGAAAAATAAGGTCGGGTGCTATCATAAATGTTAAGCTGACATTAGCCTTTCACAGCATTGCTACTTCACAAACAACAATGGCTCCTGACTAGTTACTAGTGTTAAAAACATCTCCCACATCACTATAACCTGTTGTTAAGTTATTGGAAACAAAATGATAGTCCAGGCCTTTGTAGAGGATTACACCAGGTGTCACGAAACAATAACAGTAACATTTTGAGACATGAACATTGTCTTGTGTTGTTAGTTTAAAGAGAACAGAGACGTGTCACATATGTGCATCTTTGAGCTACTGGACTTTCCAGACTGCAGTTGCCTAGGTAACCTTTAATGTATTTATTACAGAGTCATATGTGTTCTGCAGTCTCATTGGTTGCGCACCTCAAAGTTGAGATAGGTTTATATTGGGACATGCCCACTTCAAGGCACTAGTGGTTTTGTTTTTGTTTTTTTCCCGTAGTCACTTGAAACTGCTGAACGTCACTGACTTTCTTTGGTCTGTAGTCACCACATTGCTGCAAATCTCTTCCTTGTAGATGCAGCTTGACAGTACTTGCATTTTTTGACTTTTGTTCCTCTTTAACTTATCCCTCATCATCTACCCATTTGGTAAATATCCCCATACGTGATCCTTACATCTGTATACCAGTAAGTTTAAATACATTTGAAAAAAAGTGCTGAAAACAACTTCTGTGCTGATTTCGTTACATCACATTTTCCAAGTGAGTTGAGAGCATGACCTTGTTAGGGACAGAGTAGTCATTAACAGAAATCAGTACATACTTAGAAAAAAGTAGTAAAAATATTCATCAGTTTGCAGAGTTACTGCAATTTTTTTCTTCTAGTTGCTCTTGGCTGAGCACATGTTCGATTTCTCTGGTTTATAGAGTTTGGGTGTTTTAAACAGTTAACACACTCGAGACATGTCTGGGAACTTACTGGCTATCATTTGATGACCTATGGACAGAAATCAATTCAATCTTCATATACAGATATCTGTTCACGGAAAATAGAAGAACTCTTATTTGAAATATATAATTATTAGATCCTTAACACAAAAAGCATATTTTGTTAAAACATGGCCAAATATGTTTGGGTGTTACCGGCAGGCTGACACTGCACGTTGAAGAGCATTTTCTCATCGTTACTGGTTACTAATGGGATGTGGGTCACATTGGTTCTGCCTTAAGGCTAATGGGAAGAGTGTGTGTGTGTGTCTGTGTTTGCGTGCGTGAATGTGTGCAAGCTGCAATAATGACCTTGTGTATTTGAAATAGCCTGTGGGGATGATATACCAGGAAGACTAGTGCAGAAAGCCAAGTCCTGATGTCATTTCCTGTCTAAACCTGTGTTCCTCAGGCTTCAGTGCATTTCTCACTTAGCTTTTCTCTGATTTATTGGATTTATTTACTAGAGTTCCCAACAGAGGACACTAGCTTTTCTACTAAGTTATTCCCCTGACACATCCTATGAATCGTTGCCTTGCTTGTGGCAGTACCAGCCAACTCCTGATAGATGCCAGCTGAGTGTTTTTGGTACAACCAGTAAGCATCAAGCTAAATATGCCCATAATCCTGCTTCCATCACTGCAACTTTGTGAGTGTGGGAGCATAGATTGAGATTATTTGCATTATTGTGTGACTCTGTCGGTGTCACACATTAGATCTGATCAGAACTAGCAGGTTTAAACATCAGTATTGCAGAGTGGTAGAAAAGCAACTCCTGTGTACTGCAAGTTAAAGTAACAGCTATAGTACCGCGACATGCTGTGCAGATGATGGATGCTGCAGCAGAATTACATTCAGGGGAATGAAACAGTCAGATGAGGAAGAAGTGTTGTGGCGTGCTGCATTTTTAAAGCAGAAGTGAAACACTTCTCTGTGGCTGGTTCCTCTCTCAGGTTTCTGAGAAGGAGAGACTGTGTAACAGGAAGTGAGGCAGGAGTAGCAGAAACACACAGGAAGTGAAGTGAGGCCTCCCTCTGCTCAGTCTGGTTCATAAATAACACAGTGAACAATCTAACATAATAGCCTAAAAAAAGAATCATTAGTTGCTTTGCTAGCCCGAACAAGCTAAGATCACCTGCTATTTTAGCCTCAAATAGTATAACACCAGTGATAACTAGTGATTGTTATACATTAGATACAATAACCTAAACAAAATAAAGCTAGCTGATAGTTTAATAGATTAAGCAGAGTGAGATAAACTGAACCTAAACTGGATAACATTACCTGCAATCTTCGTAGGCTAAAGTAGAAAATAGAGGTGCAGTTTAAAAAAGTTCTTAGTCTATGTAACGTCTGTGCATAGATCCATTGTGTTTCAGAATTTAATCCATGCTCTTTTCAAAAAAGGTTAATCATTAACAGAAATGTAATGAGGAAAAAAGATATTCCCATATTTTGCTTCCAGAGAGCCAGAACTTGTTCGAAGTGTTCCTGAACTTTAGCTCTTCAGGGTTTTCCTTTGGACAGTGGCTGCTCTTTCACTCATGACAATTTTGATAATTGTTTAGTTTGATAATTGTTTTTTGTTAAATCTATTTATTTATTTAATACAAACATATTAAAGAACATATTTGGCTTCAGTACTGTTGAACCTGAACCTGCATGAACCTAAATACTGGCCTTTAAGTCCGCGACATGTTGTCCCAGTTTTTTGTGTTTTTTGCATTCCTCAAAAGCCTCTGATATCTGCTGTTTGGGCCTGTATTTACCTCACCTCTCTCATCCTGAAAAGAATAATAGGGGCGTCAGAGACATAACCTCCATACTGAACCCTTTTTGGTTTTGGAGCATCTTATTTTTGTGATGTGTATCTACCAAGAATTTTCCACAGTAGTTTCTCTGTGAGACAGAGAAACGGGAGATATAAGAAGTGAGGGCAGGCCTGCATTTTTTTTGCATTGTTTTTGTACATGCTGCAGCTTTAAGTACTGCACACATAGGCAGCACTTCATACCGTGGGAAGGATCATAGCCTTTTGTAACGTCCGTAGTGGTCACGTGACTGTTTTCTTTCTCGTCCCCACCAGCCTCCTCTCATCCAGGCAATCTTCAGTGGAGATTCTGAAGAGATCCGTATGCTCATATACAAGTCTGAAGACATCAATGCTCTGGTAAGGTCACACGTACACCAAACAGGCATTCTGTCTCTAAGATACCTCTATGCATGTGAAACACTCACCTATTCATATTTTCCACAGAGCAGATGGTTTGTATTCACAAATAAACTGTATGCAGGTACTTACCTCATTGGCTGCTGCTGTGAAGTGGCACCTCCTGTAATGTGTGAAGGAGGAAGAGTGAGCTCTTTTTTTTTTTTGCTCTTGGTTTGACGGATGTGTATAAATGACACGTGATAAAAAGCTCACCCTGCATGTGCTGTATTTATAAAGAATGTCAATCTTATTTAAGTGGTTTCGCCATAACTCTGTTCATCCTGCACACGACTATTCACACAAAGTACTTGTGTTCTCTCCATCGTCTGTAAGCGTGCATGTTTTACTGCAGAAAAAGTTTCCTTTGCCCAAAGTCAGCTTTTAGGGAAATAAAACTGGACTTGGTGGCAACCACCTTCTTCTTCGTTCCACCCCCACTTCCTGTTTTAGAATGAGGGAATTAGGGCTGCAACTTAAGAGTCAGTAAAACCAGAGTTCAGGGTGAGTGTTTATTTACACATCTGCTCATATGGGTATAAATACACAACACATGTCGGGGCTGTCCTCTCTGCTTATGTCAGTCCACTCAGCCAGTCAGATGGGCATTTATTCAATGAGACGCTCTGAGCACAAGGTCACAGATCCTCAACTCATCTGTGACCTGATACCAGCTGCATGAATGGAGATAGCACTGGATTTAAAATGCTTACCGATTTGGTTATCAGATCCATTTGTTGATGGTGCACAGTATGTTTGGTAAATGTAAACAGAAGTTTTTGTGTTTACAGGAAAACTCCACAGAGCGCTCTAAATGTTGCTGTGCAGACTGGCTTTGCCTTAGAGAAATGCAAAACAACTACAAGGGTGTGCAAAAGAGCCACACATAGACAAAAAAAAACAAAACCCAAAAAACATAAAGACACCTAAAACTGCCACACAAAGACACAGAAACGACCACAAAGGGGCGAAAACCCCCCACAACTACAACCACAGAGACTCAGCCAAACAGCTGCAAAGTCATACAAACACATAACAGAAACCATCACAGAGGGAAAAATGCCAGGAGACAATTAGGAGCGTAACTATGTGACATGTGCTCATGGTCTCATAATGCACCACTGTTCCTCCATCAGGATGCAGAGAAGCGCACTCCGCTGCATGCAGCAGCCTTCCTGGGCGATGGCGAGATCACCGAACTCCTCATCCTCTCGGGTAAAACACGCCACGTCCTCGTCTTTCTTTCAGATTTCAGCTGTTTTTTGTTGTTGTTTTTTACCGAATGAAAGTAGATGTGGAGCTTTATGATATTTAAAGCATCCCACATAAAATACAGTTAGCTCATGTCCAAAACAAACAAACAAAAAATTGTTTTGATAATATTAAATTGCCTAAAATTTTACGTAGCCTGGCCACTAACGTCTTGACTGTCACAGAAGATTGTGGACGCCCGCAATATGCTTATCATTTTGGATGCATTTAAGGCTCATGTTAGTTGATGGAAGTGGAAGGCCTGTGTTTCCCGCCATCTGTCATTTTGATGCTTGGAGCTGTGAGGAAATTTCCAGAGTGTTTTGTAAACGTGAAGTTACATCTTTTCCATGTTTGCCATGCCGTGTTTGCCCGCCTGTTTCCGCTCTGCAGGGGCACGTGTCAACGCCAAAGATAACATGTGGCTGACCCCTCTCCATCGCGCTGTTGCATCTCGGAGTGAGGTGAAAAAACACACACACACACACACAAAGACACACACACCTGAGTGTGACTAAATCTAATCCTATTTCCCAAAACAGCATCACGTCGGGCAGTGCGGTCAGGGAACCTCGGTGTATTTACATGAAAGCAGACAGATGACTTTTCTTTTTAGGTCTCAACCAGAACTCACACTGTTCTCCAACTTAAGGAATCAGGGTTACAGCAGTTCATTGGCTGCATAACTCCGAGTATCCATACTGGTAATTCATCATAGCAGGACTAGCTGAAGGCTGCACTGGCTGTGTTCCCATTTATAGATATTCAGGTCGCAATTATTATCAGTGTGTGTTGACGCCAATTTTTAATTTTTGTTTTTTTTACAAATTCTCATCTAGTTTTTGTGTTTAAAATGTCTTTATTAGCCAGGTTTATGATACCAAGTATCATGGGTTT
Organism: Etia nguti; assembly: GCA_015106755.1. Classification (NCBI taxonomy): domain Eukaryota; kingdom Metazoa; phylum Chordata; class Actinopteri; order Cichliformes; family Cichlidae; genus Etia; species Etia nguti. The sequence continues at coordinate 13,673 of VUQG01002627.1, forward strand.
GAATATCAATATAATATGTACACGGTAAGAGAGCTTAGAGTCTTAACAGGCTCTTGCTTATTTTCAAATTCTGATCATTCTCTTTAAATTTAACTGCAAGATATTCCTACTGTTCACAAGTCTTGATCCACCCCTCATTTCTTTGTATTTGCCAGGGAAATGGGAAATTGAAACATGAGCAAACAACCAAGGAAATATAGTTTGTAAGGCAAAAGCTGAGTTTGTACAATTCTTACAAGGTTGAAAGTCAATATCTGGTATGACCACCTTTATTCACCAACATAGCCTGAGCTCAATTAGGCAAGCTTTCTTCGAATTCCCTTAACTAGTCTAAGTCTGTTTAACTAGTCTAAGCAAAATATAAAGGAATAAGTTGTGGCTCAAGACTTTTGCACAGCTGTATATACAGAAAATATGCTGCTGTGGCCTAGGACGTGTTACAGTTTTTAACTGTATTATTACTGATGTGTTGATTACTGATAATAAACGCTGTTAGAGAAAAACAGCATGAAGTATGAGGAAATCCTTTAAATGAGGTGAATATACTAAAAAGATTAGAATAAATAATATTTGATAATTTTAATATTAATTTTAACATTAGTGGGAGTGTCTTCCCTTAAATAACCTGAACTCACATCGTTACAAGAAAACTCTTTATTCATTTGTTTATAAACCACTGTTTTCATGGTAAATGGACTGGTTCTTATATAGTGCTTTTCTACTCTTCTGAGCACTCAAAGCGCTTTACACAACTTGTGCATTCACCCATTCACACCCACTCATACAAGCACTTCTAAACTCAAGTGCAAACTAATGTACATTCACACACATTCATACTCCGATGGATGCATCGGAGAGCAATTTGGGGTTAGTATCTTGCCCAAGGATATTTGGCATGTAGACTAGGGGAAGCCAGGAATCGAACCACCAACCTTCCGATCAGTAGATGACCTGCTCTACCGCCTGAGCTAAAGCCACCCCGCGTTTTCATATATCAAAACCACTTTTAAAAAATTCCTCCCATTTCAAAGATTAGCACCACTTAGATAGCCACCGCTATCTAAAGAAAAGAGCTGAAGTAAAAATTTTCTCAATACATTAGTCAGGATGGGAATTACAAAGAGGCAGCTTCTTACCCTGCTTTAATGGGATTACTTTCATTACTTAAATAATGTTCTGAGATATCAGTTGACTGATCAGTTTATCTCTAGGCTTATACCATATCTATGTTCTGAGTCTAACAAAGGAGCTCTGGACTACATTTATTCAGGTGTCACACGATTCAGATATGTGCAAAATTCCAAATTCTTCCTCAGGAGGCTGTTCGAGTCTTGATCCGCCACTCTGCTGACGTGAACGCGCGGGACAAGAACTGGCAGACGCCGTTGCATGTCGCTGCAGCGAATAACGCGCTGCGATGTGCTGAGATCATCATCCCACTGCTGAGCAGCGTCAACGTGTCAGATCGTGGCGGACGCACTGCCCTCCACCACGCTGCCCTCAACGGCCACACTGAGGTAAAGCAGACCGGAGCTGTCTTTTTAAGCACTAAAAGTAAATGATTAGCACGTTTGCTGCAGAATGGGGCTGCACTCGGTTGTGCTTCACACTGCAGTTCACAAATAAACAGGCTGTGACGCAACCGTCCTTTGTGCTGTTCTGGTTGAATAGCTTGGTTGAAGGAAACAGGTGGGCGAGTGCAGCAGTGTCACTGGGATTATTAAGTGGGCTGTGCATTTTGAAGCACTCCTCATCTTAGACAGACTCATTCACCAGTGTGCCAGATCTAAAATTAACAATGAGAAGCGGCAGATTTGTGGAGCTGAGCTGAATGGACGGTGCCTTCATTTCTGCTCGATAAACCCTCCGGTGTGTTTATGCAGCGACTGGGCCGAGAGATGAGATGGATTTACAACGCTGTTATAAAAAGACCCGCCCGCTTACACATCCTGTTGCGCACATACAGACACCTCCCTCTAATATTTCCTTCTCATGTCCTCCCTGTTTATTTGTTAGATGGTAAACCTTCTCCTCGCTAAAGGAGCCAACATCAATGCCTTCGATAAAAAAGATGGCCGAGCTCTGCACTGGGCAGCTTTCATGGGTAAGAGACAGAAATAAAGGTTGTTAAGCACATGTCACAGAGATAAAGTAAATGGAAAACCAGTCCAAACATAACAAAAACTTATAGTTTTACAATCCTCAGATTTAGGTATTAAACACAGATATAGAACCCGAGGCTGCCTGTTTATACAGCTGAAGGTAAACATGATAAACAGCCCAAAAATAATTATTATAATAGTTCAAACATGTGTTTAAAAAAAATAGAACTAAAAATACACCAAAAATTCCCGTGCTGTATATTGCAGTTAGTAAGTTATTGAATTGATAATCTTTCTCAGTATATATAACAGCAGATATACTGTCCAAAAACAGCAGCCTGGCAATACATCAGGAAAGTGAACTTTTCATATCTCTAAGGTCTGTAAGAGCAGTGCTTCAGTGAAAAGGACTACCAATCAGCTGAGTGTCAGTGTTTTTTATAATCCCCCTTTAGGTCACTTGGATGTGGTGTGCCTGCTGGTAAGCAAAGGTGCAGAGATCAGCTGTAAAGACAAACGAGGATACACGCCGCTTCACACGGCAGCCTCCAGTGGACAGATTGCCGTCGTCAAACACCTGCTCAACCTGTCTGTTGAGGTCAGGACACATACACCCACGTAAACACACGCCCACATACGCTTTTGTCCCTAATTTTCAAACAGTCCACATCGCAAACAAAAATACAATCAGAAATGTACTTTCACTTCGAGTGCTTTGAGTGATGCCTCACAGTAGAGAGGACGTTGTGGAGACAAGGATTAGCTAGATCCCATTCCATTCCAGCTTTTCACAATGCCATCACTGTACCCCTGCTGTTTCAATGTGAAAACTACCGCTAACTAAATAAAAGAGAAAAAAAAGGATACAGAGAGTCCGATTTTACTTGAATCTAAAAAAAATCTTCAAAACATTCCTTCTGTGTGTCACTCATACGCCTGATTGTTTACTTCAGAATACCCTACAAACAGAGATAGAGAGACAGTCGCTCTCTTGAGTGAACAGACCAATCCTAACCTGACAGGCATTCATTGCATCATTCACAAGTTAGAACTTTTGTCCATCATGTTGAAAAACACACTACAGAGCCAAGTCATTCTTATATACCTCAGAAATCTGCTGCTGACCTCAGTAAGTGAACCACTCAGCTCACTTCTTTCAGCTAGCATATAGCATAACCATTCTATTACTTATCGCTAAACATAAACTTTTATCTAACCATATATTACCCTAAATATTTATTACTAGCTTTATTGCTTTTTAATGGATTTACAACTGATATGGCACATACTAGTCAAGTTGAGTTGATCGTGCTGTTTTCCCTTTGCACCTTCAAAAAGACACCCTGCCTTTCATGTTTACCTCGTCATGAAGATGTTTCTGTTTTCTCTGACAACAGATAGATGAGCCCAATGCATTTGGAAACACGCCTCTCCACGTGGCCTGTTTCAATGGTCAGGACGCTGTTGTCAGTGAGCTGATCGATTATGGGGCCAATGTCAGCCAGCCCAACAACAAAGGCTTCACCCCGCTGCACTTTGCTGCTGCCTCCACACACGGAGCGCTCTGCCTGGAGTTCCTGGTCAACAATGGGGCCGATGTCAATGTACAGGTACACAGTATTATAGTTATTGGCAAGACTAGAGCCTAGCTATTATTGTATTTTGAGGGTAATGGTGATGTTTATTTTTATGTAATAAAAAAATAGAGATTTAAGTTTAGACACCTTAAGAGGCGTTTTAGGTATTCTGTGGTAAACGAGTGCTGTTGGAATTGAACCTGAAGTTTCTGTGTTGACAGTTCGAGTAGTTGGGTGCAACATGCTAAATGCTAAAGCTAAAAACTTTTTTTATTAAATATTTTGGGCTTTCTTGAAAATGATTTAGAAGTGTTAAAATAAATAAACAGCGGCTATTTGCCGATTTATGCAATTTTAGAAAGTAAAGAAGAGACAAGAAAAACACCCTTCAGTTATCTTATGAGTGCTGATGTAGCATAATTTGTCCACCAAAGGCAACAGGGAAGTTGCAGAATGTTAAATGATAAATATTACGAGGATTCTAGAATGTTGAATGACAGGATTGCGGAATGTTGAAAATATTTTGAGCATCAGAGATTTTAGACCTGCCGTTTTAAGAAATGCTAAATGTGACCCAGAGAACACCCTCCCCAGAGTCGAGCACAGAAGTGGAAACATTATGCTTTGGGCATGTTTTTCTGCTAAGGGTACTCAACACTAAAGTCTAAGGGTTTCAGTGTAAACCCTTTTTTCTTCTCTATCCACGTTAGAGTCGGGATGGAAAGAGTCCTCTCCACATGACTGCGGTTCACGGACGTTTCACTCGCTCCCAGACCCTCATCCAGAATGGTGAGACTTCTTTATGCTTGTGTTTGTCTCGTGGTGTCTTAAAGCTACCTTAACTCCACAGTGTCATTATTTGTTCACATTTTGTTTCAGGCGGAGAGATAGACAGTGTGGACAAGGATGGTAACACTCCCCTTCACATTGCTGCTCGCTATGGCCATGAGCTCCTCATCAACACGCTTATCACCAGCGGAGCCGACTGCACCAGGTTTGTTTGTTTGTTGACTTGTTGAGAATTTTACTGATTACAATGACATGTTATATAAATAAAGAGATACCCATGTCTTTCTCCAAAGGCGAGGAGTCCATGGGATGTTTCCTCTTCACCTGGCTGCCTTGAATGCGCACTCTGACTGCTGCCGGAAGCTACTGTCGTCAGGTAGCTAACTGGGAAATGGTGCATGATAGATTGAGTTAAAGGGGACCCACTTAGCTTTGCCTTATTCTCTGCCCTGTAGTGCTAAAGTTTCCAAGTTCCATGTTAAAGATAGCCAAAGCTTGAAATAAGGTAAATGTTTGTAAATAATAATCTCAGTGATCTCGACCTCAAGGTCAGAGGTCAAGTTTTCTGGACAGCTTGTAAGTGCTGTGATTCATGAATGAAGCAACATAGGAGTTTCAAATTGATGCCATAGGTGCAGCGACTAAAACTCTCGGACGAGTTCAAATCTCATTGACCTTTAACTCAAGGTCCAAGGTCATGTTTTCCGAACATTTTCTGAATGCAATAACTCAAGAAGGAAGTCGGCTAGTATTCTGAAATTGATACCTGAGCGGTGGCCTTGGCGATTGCCAGTATTTTTTAAGATTAGTAACAAAATTTGCTGATTTAAAAATTCAATATTCTCATATATCGTCTTATGTTGTTTCTTGTCTTATTCAGACATACAAAACATAGATCTCTCTGATATTTGTCTGCCTGACTCGATACGATCAGCTGGCTGTTGTGTTTGTGGCACTCCAAACACGTGTTGGCAACATGTGGCACATCCTCTCGTGATCAAACTATCCAAATTCAGCACTCTGACATTACTGAAGGATGTTTCTCCCATTTCATATTTATTAAACAAATAAATACAGACACGAATAGATTGTCATATAGCTAACATCAGCTGATAAATTGGTTGGTGTTTAGCCTGCACTAAATGGTACTTTTTTTTCTGCTGTCACAGGAAGCATTCTTTACATGTACTCGTCAGCTACGTCACAGCGTGTCCACAGAGCACAGGAAGTCGAGCTCACAAGCACAGGGTGTAGCCACTCAGCAAGCGTCTGCAGAGTAGAGGAGGGTTAACTGGTTGTTTCTAGAAAAAAATAATAAACCTTTCAGCACTTTTTATTACTTTTTAACTAGCTACACTAGCAACAGCTGATTAAAAAATGCATGAGCTGACGCCATTTTCATTAACAGCATTTTGAGTCAACCAAACACAAACAGTGTTTTACATGCTTTTGTCTAAAAAAAAAAGTGAAATTATTTGCTATTGTTTTTTGTTCCAAGAACACTGAATCAGCATTTCTTCGTATGTGCATGTTGCCCTCAATGTGCTGACTGAGGACTTCTGTTGTCTTAATTTCATCTTGGAGTGTAACCTCAGTGAGCGTTTAGTCCAGCTGTTGTTCTGCACAGGCACATGTTCAGCTCTGGCCAAATTCAGGTCACAATGCTCCTGAAAAGACAAGGCCTCTCTTAGTCTAATTACTCATTTTCCCTCCGGACAACAGTGTATCCTTGTGAATTCTCCTCTTTCAGCAGTTATGTTGTTTACATCAGAAAGTTTCCTTGTTGCTCATTGGGCTGTAAAATAATTTCCTTTTCTTCTTATATCATCTTAAACTTTTTTTTTCCGAAAACAGACGAAGAAACTTTGCATTAAACAAAAGTAGGGAAAAGACCCGAGTTCTTCGTGCTTCCAGATAACTTGATGATTAGCAAGGCACTGGCGCTTGTGTCTGGATGAAACTGGGCTCCTCACATGGCTCTGCTGAGCTGCTGAAGTGAACAACAAAGAAGTCATTTACATGTGTTTGTGTGTTGTGCAGCTGCAGTACTGGGTTTGGTCAGGAGTGCTGTATTTCCTGCACCCAGAGCTAAATCTTGGATTTCAAAATCCTTCATACCATGGCTCTCAAGAGTGATTTTCTGTTAGCTATGCATTTGTAGTTCTAACTCTTACAATCATGTGTATATATAATCAAATTGTGAAAGAAAGCGTACACGTGTATGAACAGCCTGTGCCAATCTGAGCCTGTACTCGGTAAGACTTATACTTCAGTGCTATAGAAACAGCCCGTAACAACTTTCAGATATTCTTTAAAGACTTTTTTTGTTCATTTCCACAATTTTTTTTATTAAGACTTTGCATGGCTTGTTTTGTCTAAACAATAACGTTAAAATGAGCAGTTTGGAGGAAAAACTGAAAATGATCATATTTAAGAAGCTAAACTGAGTAAATGTTTCGGGTCGTTCACAAAGGACGGGTAGAAATGTGGAGGATTTTAGCACGAGTCCACCAGTTTTAGAGCAAATGGCATCTCGAAAATACATCCAAAAAATTTATCAGTAATGTCTCCTCCGGAAATAATAACTAGGTTACTCCAAAAAAAATAGTTGTGAGCAGTTTCATGATGGATGCCATCTTTACTGGATGACTTTGGTGTTTTCATCGTGCCGTGGTGACTTTAGCACAGGGTGTTGTGCCATGGGTAGAAAAAGAAATCCCAGTTCCTACATGAAACTACTAAGTAATCACAATATTTCAAATGTGGTTCTTACTTCATTCCATTATATTTAAGGCAAAGGCAGAATATTTCTATAGATGAACAACTAGCACCAAAGTAATCTGCTGGATTATCAGCACCGCAGACAAAAGGCGAACCCTATAAATGTAAACGAACTTTACCTCTAAATAAATGTATGTTTACATTGCTCTGATTAAAACGTCCCGTGTAAACATTACAGAACCATAATAATGGATTAATTTGAAGACGGCTTTATTTATCTGTGTATCTGTAAAAATGGATTGCAGTGTGAAACGTCCATGTAATTTAAGCTCTGTGGTGTTGCGCCGTGTGGAGTTATATCAGTCCAAATCCTTGTTGCACTTTCTCGCTTAGATCCTATGAGGCTGTCTGAATGTGTCTCTGACCTGAAGATAAGATGTGTGGCTCTCTCTGTGTGTAATGTTTAGCATATACCTGTCCATGTATTTTCCTCTATGTGCATGATCATGTGTCTCTGTAACCCTCGTTTCCCCCCACCTGTCACACTAACCCCTGTCTCCCTCTCCACCTCCTTCTCTTCCTCTCTCTCTGTGATGGCTGCTGCTATGTCTTGTCTGGCCTTCCTTCGTTTCCCTGCGCTGCTCCCATCAGGTCGGAGGTTTAGCATAATGTGTAACGACTCGGTCCTGTCTGCAGGCTTTCAGATAGACACTCCAGACACGCTGGGGAGGACCTGCCTCCATGCTGCTGCTGCCGGAGGGTGAGTCCTATTATTTTCCTAGTCTTCATTTCCAGATATTAGGATATAGTCAGTGCAGCAAAAATCTGTGGAGAAATTGTCAGGTGGAACAAATATGACAAAATTTTTTCAGAAATGGAAAATCTTTTGTGTTATGTCATCATCCAGGACATGATAAGGTGCCTGTGTTGGCCTTGGTATGATTGTCTAAATAAGAGAACAAGTCATGGCGTTGGCATTAATTTGATTATGTTTTATCTATATAGTGACAAATTAGGTGCTTTCTATTGGAAGTTAAAGACCTTACAACAATCACAGGGCCCCCTATGGGCAGTAACTTGATGACAGTGGAAAGGAAAAACTTCCTTTTAACAGGAAGAAGCCTCTGTCAGAACCAGGCTCAGCAGTTCAGTGTTATACTGCATGTTTTTCAGTAATACTTAACCAAACATTTTCCTTTTGCCTAAAGAGCATAAACCCTTCACCTGTAAGCATCGTTTTGAGTAATAATTGCTGTCTCTGTATGTTTTTGTGCAGTAATGTGGATTGTGTCAAGTTGCTCCTGAGCAGTGGAGGAGACCACAATAGGAGAGATAAGTGCGGCAGGTACTTTATGTTGCTGTGTGGAGGACAGTTTTCTATCTGGTTAAGAAATGTCAAAAAAACAAGGAAAGAAAAGAAAAAAAGCAGGTTGATCTTCAAATTCTTGTCTTGTAGAAATGTTTCCTGTTTATTGCATTTTGAATGAAGTTACTTTTGTTGTCATCATTTGAATTTCTCTCACTTCCTAGGACTCCTCTTCACTATGCGGCTGCCAGCCGTCACTATCAGTGTCTGGAGACTCTGTTGGCATGTGGCACTGCCATAAATGCCACAGACCAGTGGGGGCGCTCCGCCCTGCACTATGCTGCTGCCTCAGACCTGGACAGAAGGTGAGCAAGCATTCAAAAACTTTACATAAAGCTGCAGCCACTTCTTCCTTTTTTCTTTCTTCTTTTTTCTTCTTACATGATGAACTTGGTGGTCAAGTTGTTGGCATTTTCAATCCAAAGTTATCTTATTATATTTATATTGTTTTTTATTTCGATTTGATTTTGAGTGTAAGCCTAAAATGCTGTGTTCTAGACATCTGCCAGTTCTTCGGGGGACTATGTGACTCTCTCGTTGCTTCACTCTGTTTTTTAGCTGGTCTGATGGTTGTACTGAGCACACAGTGGCTTTTAAAACAGCAGAATGTTCCTTTGAGAGCATGAGCTTGCAGCTGGATATATTGCTAGTGTGCTAAAACACACTAAAAAGAGCCTCAGGCGATAATCCTTTTTGCACATTGTATTCACATATTTCTTTCGATTATTGCATTGGCATTAAAGCATCTTGACTACATCTGGTTTAAAAGTTAATTTAACATTTAAAAAGGAAAAGGCCAAATAGTTTAAAATGAGCAATTTGGCTAATACTGTCACGCTAACGCTGAAAAAATAAATGCACCAATACAAGTGCCTCTCACTAGATGTGTTGAGCAGAGTCCTCCACATTTACCTCAATCACCATTTGTCGTTTCAAAAATGAGTGGAGACGTTAACAGGAGAGGCCTTTACTTCATGTTATCGACTGCCTGGCTGGGAGCTGAGCTGAGCTTTTCACACCCCCTCCATGGTGCATCGCAAATCTGGCCAGCTGTCCTATGTTACCACGTAAAGAAACCCGCTGAGCCATACCTACTGTTTCCATGGTAACCAGAGGTGATGCTGTCACTGAGTCATGCATGGTCTGCAGGTTTACGTTTAGTATTAGTTCAGTTAACGTGTTAGCAGTGGCAGGTGATGATCCACATAGTTAAATAGGCTGTTTTTTGGGGGGGTTAATGCATGTTGTATGTATGTATGTAGTATATTAATGCTTAATGTTATCCTATCTCTACCCCCATCTGATTTTTACCCTGATTCTCTGTTTGTCTCCTCCCTTATAGACGTCGTGTTGCTCTGGAGCCAGAAAGTGAAGGCGTTCAGGCAGAAAGGGAGAAGGAGGCAGCGCTGTGAGTGGGAACAAAATCTACTATCTATCAATACATGCCAAAAACTGAAAGGTAGAACTGTATCAGTGATATTGACCTGTTTAAATTAAATTATAATCAACAAAATTCTATCAAAATTCTTTTGATAGAAGAAAATGTTACGATATTTAGATGATTTAAATGGTTAGCTAAAACTAATAGACTGAATAATTAGATTAAAAAACTGATTCACTGAAGGTAATGAATTAAATGATTAGCATATAGTAGTACAGAAAATTAATGAATTCAATTACTATGTAGCGAGTAATGATGTGATTAGCTTAAAGAAATAAATCTATCAAAATATATCAAAACAGATCAAAGTAAATAGTAATGTAAAAAAATGGAACAGGAAATATAACAGGTGATTTTCACAGTTTGCTCAAAGTTTATTAATGAAAAAAAAAGAAAAAAGGAAAAAAAAAGAAAACAAAACTGGGTAAATAAAAAATTAAAGAAAAAATGGAGATAAAAGACTCTAATAAAACATGCACAAAGTCTATGATGATGTGTAACTGACATTTAGCTCCAGTCAAGACTCACCACTATACATTTAAAACACATAATACATTTGAAATGCTGTTATCTGTTTTCTGTGTGGTTTGAGCTGCCCTCTGAAATGATGTGTTTGTGTTTCAGATGTTTGGAGTTCCTGCTTCAGAGCGGTGCCACGGCCTCACTGAAAGACAAACAGGGTTACAGTCCTGTCCACTATGCCGCAGCCTACGGACACAGGCACTGTCTAGAACTGGTCAGTTTACACAAATGTGTGAGACATAGCATACCTTAGCCCTTACCCCAGTGTGCCCCAACCAGGGGTACCAATGGGGAAAGGCTAACATCAGCTACGGATAGACCAGTGGTCCCTGTAGCCTCTGAGAGTCACTGAAATTTTCCTTTATGTTGGCTCTCTGCCCCCCTTTCCTAGCTCTCTCAGTGAGTCAAATCTAATAAAAACCATAGAGCCCCAAAACAAGTCTGACAAAGTATTAGCTAGCTGAAATTAAACGGTAAGCTAAAAGCTAGCTAAATGTAAGTTAGCTTGTTACAATTTGCTAACAAACTAAGTAATGGCTTTGAAAAAGTAGAAGGCTAAAAATAACAAATTTACTGATTAGTCAGAAATAGTTTGTTAATATAATTTGCTAAAATAATGTAACAGCTGACTAAAAACAATGGTTTAAATAGCGGACTGTTGGGGAGTGTCTGGAGGGAGTTTCTTCATTTTTCATTTTTTCACCACATGCCAAAAATCCAGGTGTCTTAAGTTAGGGCATCAAGTCTTTTTCTGTAACAAACAAACAAACAAACAAACAAAAAAGAGCTCTGAGTAAATCGCTGAAAAGCAGAGCTACTTAAATTTGATAAAGCACATGAACAGACTGTGACTGTGTTCATGTTGGTTTTGTTTTGACCTCCAGCTGCTGGACAGAGATGGTGGTCACCAAGACGACTCTGAATCTCCACATGCCAGGAGCCCGCTGCACCTCGCTGTCAGTATTAAATTTGTAGTAGGTTATCCTATTTTTTAATTTAAATTTTTAAACAGTAATTTCTCTCTTCAGGCATACCATGGCCATGCTCAGGCCCTGGAGGTGCTGCTGCAGGGGGAGAGAGAGGTAGACCAGGGGGACGAGATGGGGAGGACAGCTTTGGCCCTGGCAGCTCTCCGTGGTCACTCTGACTGTGTTCACACCCTCCTCAGCCAGGGAGCATCGCCACGCACCACTGATAAGCAGTATGGACGCACCCCGGTGCACCTTGCAGGTGAGCTTGGAAACATGGAAGCATGCAATTTGGCAATTTGTAGAAAAACAGGAAACAGAAATAAGATAGCTGGTGTGGGAGACTGAAGTTTCAAAATAGGAGCAAGGAGGTTGTTTTGTTTTTTTGTTCCAAAAGATAAAAAAACAAATCAGGAATATAATTTCTATATGTGAAAAATTTCAGTGAAATCAGCATATGGTCAGTGTATTTAACACTTTAATCCCTCTGCCACAGCTTTTTTAAACACTGGTTGATGTGGACTGTGAAACTACAAACAGCTGATTACCAAACCCTGAGATATTTAATAATGTTTGGTTGTTTATTTAGGTGGAAACCCAAGTATAAGATGTGTTATTTGTGTGGAAAATCTTTACACTTAACATCAGTGTTGGGTCTAACTCTTATGTCTGAAATTGCTGTAGCCTCTTCCTCCAGCCTTAAGAATCATAGGAAACACTTGACTTGTTTTTTCATGCACTTCTGGGCAGGATTCTTTAGTGATATCAAAGGTCGTCTTAGTTATTCTGTCCTCTTATTCCAGCAATGTCAGCATCATTTGAACATACTTCAGCTGCCTAACCTTTGGACTGAATGTAGCTCTCTGTAGCTTCAGATATCTGCAGTCTTAGAATGGAAGAGTCCTTATTGTTCATTTGAAGCTCTGACGCAGCATACTGACAGTGTGCTGCTCACATTAGTCGTACGAGCCCTGGTTGCCTATAACTGCACTTCAGATGAACTAAATTTAGAGTTTGTTCCCCATGTGGCTGAAAAAACCAGGTGGGTAAATATTCTATAAACGCCTCACTTTTTTTTCTACTGTGGTGACAGAAGTCATCACAACCTTTGTGTCACTGAGCTGATCCGTTTGTACATTTCGGACACTTTTTGTTTGGTTCTCTTTGCAGTGATGAATGGTCATACTACATGTGTGCGCCTCCTGCTGGATGAATCGGATAGTTCAGACCTTGTGGATGTTGCTGACTCTCAGGGACAGTGAGTGACCCTCGTTCCTGCCCCCACACATCCTGTTTGCTTCATGCGATTTGTCCCTTTCCGTTTTCCCTCTTAAATATGTCGTCTTCGTCTGCAGGACTCCTCTGATGCTCGCGGTGGCTGGAGGTCATGTCGACGCCGTGTCGCTGCTGCTGGAAAAGGAAGCCAATGTCAATGTGGCCGATAGCCATGGCCTCACAGCACTGCACCTCGGGGTGAGCGCGAAACTTGTGTTTGTGTGGATTTATTGCTTCTTTCTCATCGCACATGAAAGAAATTATAAATAAAGATTGCACTAAGTTTTATATTAGGGCCTCTGCCTGTAGACTGTCTTTAGACTGATGACTCCCATTAACTTTCAGACATGACTGAGTACCATTTTTAGCAGGGTCCTTTTTGGATATGTGCTTTATTCATTAGAAGACGTGTAACAAAAAGGCAAACAGGAAATGTTTCTTTGATTTGTATTATAGATTCTTATATAGAATCTGCTCTGTTGTCCCAGCTGCTGTGTGGTCAGGAGGAGTGCATCCAGTGTCTGCTGGAGCAGGAGGCTTCAGTTTTGCTCGGCGACTCGCGGGGTCGTACAGCCATCCACTTGGCCGCTGCCCGAGGCCACGCTTCCTGGCTGAGTGAGCTGTTGAGCATCGCCTGCTCTGAGGCGCCATCCTTGCCCCCGCTGAGAGACCACAGCGGGTACACACCACTGCACTGGGCCTGTTATTATGGTTAGTGGCACCTGCAGACATGTTTTTAAATTTTTTTAAAATTTAAATTCAGTTCAAAGCAGACAATTTTTTGTGAGCAGCACTTGGCAATAGTGGGGAGGAAGAACTCCCATTTAACAGGAAGAGACCTCCAGCAGAACCTAGCTTAGGGAGAGCAGCCGTGTACAGTAACCTGTTATTGTCTTACAAGCATGATGGTATTAAAATATGTTGCACATTCCGGTAAATACTGTCCAACACACCAGGACTAAACCTGAAGGGGATCAGACAGGAAGCTGTGTAATATTAGTGTGTAACTACCTGGGGATTAACCTGTGGGCATTTAAAGTCTCTGTCTAACTGAATCTGGAGACATCAGTAACTTCAATTTTGTGGTTTGTCATCAGTTCGCATTATTCACTTACATGTTTGCTATGATAACAAGTAGACATGTCCGCATGGTTCTTGGCTGTTAATCGTCTCGTAGCGGGAATAGGATTGTTTCAGTGGCATGTCTCTTATTGTGTCTGATTTGCATTCTGTAAATAAAAATATCTTTTAACCCCGTTACAGCAGGCTAACCCAGCCTCGACTCCAGGTAGAAAACTTTTTCCCTAAAGTGTGTGTTTGTGTGTAGGTCATGAAGGGTGTGTGGAGGTCCTGCTAGAGCAGAAAGGCTGCCGCTGTATTGATGGGAACCCCTTCACCCCTCTGCACTGCGCTGTGTAAGTCACACTGCTGATATCCTGGAGTCGTCTTTTTTGCTACTGGAATAGTGTTTTCCCTTCTTTTCAGAGACTGATTTTGGTCGCTGAACTCCTGTTTGTGTTTTGTCTTTTAGAACCAATGATCACGAGCCATGTGCATCGCTGTTGCTGGAGGCGATGGGTTCAGACATCGCTGGCTGCTGCGATGTTAAGAGCAGGTAAGAAGCGAGTGTGGACATGTCGCCAGTGCAGCTCCGCCCACGCTGCCGAGCACCGTTTGTTCTCATTCCATCCTCTCTCTTCCAGGACTCCTCTTCATGCTGCAGCATTTGCCGGTCATGTCGATTGTGTCCAGTTGCTCCTTTCCCATGATGCACCTGTGGACATCGCAGACCAGTCGGGTCGCACTGCACTGATGATGGCGGCTCAGAAGGGCAGGGTCGGGGCTCTTGGTACGGAGTTGTTTTACATGTGCTTATGTTCAGAAAATGAGCAGTGATTTTGGTTTTTATACAGGCTCCATATTCTGTCTCGTACAGAGGTGCTGTTGACCAGTGCCAGTGCCAACCTCAGTCTGACTGACAAGGACGGCAACACCGCCCTGCATCTGGCTTGCAGTAATGTACGTGTCTACAAGGGGGCACCACGCTCCAGCCATAGTGTTTGGCCCAGTTTTGTGGGACCTTTGTTTACCTGTTTAACTGAAAGGAAGGCTCACGGATGAGACTTCAGTGCTATTTACTCATGCAGAACTCTGGAGGACTTTTTAACTTGGGTCCTTCTCCTTCCAGGGGAAGGAAGACTGTGTGTTGCTGATCCTCGAGAAGCTGTCTGACACTGCGCTCATTAATGCCACAAATGCAGCGCTGCAAACGTGAGTGTCACAATCTAAAACCTCAAAATACTTTTGCCATCATGCCTGTACATATAGGAAACACAGTCGTGTCACTGTAAATAAGAGCTTTCAAAATGATGTATGTAAATATTTAGTCCAGGACCATTCCACACAGTGTGGGTTTCCATGTCCAGTTCACTAGATCACTGATCTAACCCCTAATCCTGTGCTGTATTTGGCTTCTGGCAGTTCACAAAATGTTGGCAGTTGGATGACAGAAAAGCTAACATCTGTCGAAAACTAACATTTTTTTCCTCCCAAAATGTTCGTCCATGGTGCTGGGGGTTGGCACATGCGTTGTTTTCTTTAATCTGTGGGAGGTGCAGCAGCTCTGTTTCAGTGGAGTGAGCAGGAGGCAGATAAGTTTTGGGTAGTGAGTGAAAGAACAAGGTTTGTGAATGGACACACCTGAAATTAGTTCCCTGTCTCCTGTCCGGGCATTTTCTTGTTGAGGTCTTAAAAAGTTTTAAAATTAGTTTTCAGATACTGTGAACATAGAGATTAAAGGAAGTAAATAAATGCATTTGAAAAGCTGTGTTACTAGAAGATATGTAGTTCAATGAAACAAGAGTACTTGTGTAACCATGAATAACATTATGTGTAACTTTCTGTCAGCCCTCTGCACCTGGCGGCTCGTAGCGGTCTGAAGCAGGTGGTCCAGGAGCTGCTGTCCAGAGGAGCTAACGTTCAGACGGTGGATGAGAACGGTACGGTAAACTCAGTACTTACAAGGGCCTGGCTGCACACCCTGATCTTTGGTCTGCATGAATGTCTTCCTTCTCTCAGCATGGACTCAGCTTGTCTACTGAAAGGTTTTAATGCTGTTTTCCACGTTCGCTGCAGACAAAACAGTTTTTAAAAAGGGTTACCACTTGTTGTAGAGTTAGGTGAGTTTTATAGAGCGCAGGAAAGGTATTCAAACGAATTTGGGGTTTATTACATAGCAGCAGACAGACAGAGATGGGTATAGAAAACAGGGCTGTTACTGTTGGAGGTCAGCACAATAACTAGTCCACCAATATCTAGGAAAACGTAATGATCAAAGTAAATCTTTGTTGGAGTTTTCCTGAACATGGAGTTTTTTTTGACATTTTTTTGGCTTTTATTTGATGGGAGGAAATGAAGGAAAAGCATGAATTGTTGTCACCCTGCCGGACGGGCACGCAGGCGGTGTGACACCCAAGTTTGTGAATGCAAAACACAAGAACGAAGCAACATAGGATTTTGAAATTGATACCATAGGTGTATCGACTAAAAATCTCAGACAAGTTCAAATCTCAGTGAGCTCTACCGGAAGGTCAGAGGCCAAGTTTTCTGAAAATCATGTGAATGCGATACGTAGGACTATCACTGCAGGTAGTTTTTGTATGAAGCTGTGGAAACCCTGTGGAAACCCTGATTAAAGCTGTTCATGTGTTTTTTGTTTGCTTTCTTTGTTCTTAACTGATGTTTTTATAGAAGACAGGGCTAGATATAGATTGATTTAAACCTGAAAAGTCCATAATTGATTAGTTTAGATAAACAATACTGGATGAAGTACTGATCCTGGGAACTTAACTTTTGTATATATTCAGTTACTGGAGTTGTAGATTAAATAGCAACCCCATTTCTTTTTACTACCATGGGCTAAGGATTAGTTTTATCGAGGGTAATTGTAAGAACACAAACAGTTAATGTATAAAAACAAAAGATTATTTTCAAAGTCACTGCTAAATAATTCATGCTGTTCGTAGAGCTACATGTGGACAGCATTTAGCTAATGTCACTGGAAAAAGGGTGTCTCCATACACTGAATGAATTAAATTGTATTTATATGACACCAAATCACAAAAGTCGCCTCAAGGCACTTTGTTTAAAATGTTTAAAAACTCTGTAATATCAGACGACAATCAGATGACTCCCTATGAGCAAGCATTTTGCAACAGTGGGAAGGAAGAACACTCTTTTAACGGGAAGAAACCTGTGGCAAAACAAGGCTCAGATAGGGGCAGCCATCTGCAGTGATTGGCAAAGTTGTAACTTTAAGTTTAAAATATAAAAACACTGAATACGAACCTCCTGTACAGCTCTTTCCCCTCATCTCCAACCAGTCACAGCAGGTGGATGCCCTCTCTGCCAGAGGTTACTTCCTGTTAAAAGGGAGTTTTTCCTCCCCACTGTTGCCAAGTGCTTGCTCATAAGGTTTTGTCTAATTATTGGGGTTTTCTTTCTACCATGATGGAGTCTTTACGTCACAATATAAAATGCCTTGAGGTCACTGTTGTGATTTGGTGTTATATAAATACAACGTAATAGAAAAAACAATATCTTTTCCTGCAAGTAAACATATCATTTTTTGATATAAAGTCATATTTTTAATATGGAAATCTGTTTTGCGGCTAGATGAGTTGAGGTCTCCAGTTTTTATTTTATTTTGTGAATATACTGCGCTTTTGTTTATTTATTATCCAGTTTGGTGTCGGGCTGCTGCTGTTGTCCCTGTCCTCCACAAATCCCCTCCTGTCTGCTCATACTGTCAACTGGCTGAACTCTAACGGGATGCTGCTCCGTCTTTGTCTTCTGCTTTGCTTTCCTCTGCTTCCTCCTTGTCCATGTCTCGCTCCGTTCCTCCTTTTTGTCCGTTTTTGTCACCCTTCCTCCCTCCGACCTCTGTCTCCGTTCTTTCTCTCTGTCGCTCTACCTCAGGTCTGACGCCTGCTCTGGCTTGTGCTCCTAGTAGAGAGGTGGCTGACTGTTTGGCTCTCATTCTGGCTACCATGATGCCTTTCTGCTCACCTTGCAGCTCTGGAGCTCCCTCCCCAGGGTCCTTGTTGAGGCATATACCACACCAGGGGGGTAAAGGCCTAGCCACTGGCCCTCGGGCGTCACGCAGCCCCAGGAACCCCTCGGGACCATCCAGCGAGGGAACCACAGAGAACGACTCAGAGGATTCCGAAACTTTCTGACCCCTCTGAACCGACTCTCTTGCTTCCTACCTCGAAGAGTGCACGTGAACGTCTTACCTCTCTCCTCGTCGAGGAATGATGCAGTGTTTGAGTGCACAACTGAGAGAGAAGGATAGAGACTTGGTCATTCATAGAGCCCATTAAAGTTCAATATTAAATAAATAACTTGTGGACAATACCTAATTGTAAGATGATTTGGAATATTTTCTAATAGATGGTTAAATACTATTCATATTTCTGATGTCTTCTATTTGTTTAATATTGAACCTTTGGTGCTCCACATGCAGTGTCTATATCTTCTGTTCCCCATGTTGGGAACGAACTGAATCGCTCTGCTTTGACGCCAGGCTGGAGACCCTGCAGCTTTTTTTTTTTTTTTAGTGCTCTTTTTAAAAAAAAAAAAGCAAAACAAAAAAAAAAC
>VUQG01002627.1:32111-46439 GCA_015106755.1 Etia nguti
GGTTTCCCTGCTTTTTTTTTTTTTTTTTTAGTGCTCTTTTTAAAAAAAAACAAAGCAAAACAAAAAAAAAACAAGATGGGAGCAGCTGCACTGCCCAGGACTGACTGACTGGAGCCCAACGAGTCGCTCCGTGAACAAGAACTTGATCTGGACCAGTTGGGGTTTGGGTCTGCATGCTTGTGTTAATTTACACCACGGTTCATTCTTTCTACTCACGGGTGCTTAAATCCAAACGACCTCGGTACTCAGTCTCTGCACGGCACAGCAGCTCGCTGCAGAGACTCATTTTGTCTTTTTAAAAGAAGCCATTTTTAACTGTTTGTACAAAATGAAGTAGACTATTAAGAAATCAAAGTGTAATTTTAAACTTTTTATGATTTAGGCTTGTTGTACCAAATATTTGACCTCCACGAGTAAATAATGAACATGTGGTAAAAGGTCACATAAACAGGTACATAGAGCTTCTTTTTAACTGTTTAACAGCTGAAGCACAAATTTATAGGTTTTTGTTTGGTTTTGATGACATGTGGATAGAATGTGAATTCTGTGGCCTCTCCAAGAGACGTTTGTAGTTCAAATGTAGACCATAATAGAGGATACGAAACACTAGGTACATCTCAATGACCTTAACATCGAGCCATCCAAGTGACACAGCCCTGACAAAACATTCCTCAAGCCTGAATTAGAGTTCTGTGGTAAATCATGGTAGAGCTTACCATGTGTAACCCATGTAAGTGGCTGTCAGCATTTATGCTTGTGCTGGTGCATTATATGTTAATTACCAAGTGGGTATGTCCCAGTGTTTTATATGCGCTGCCAGCTGATGGAAACATCCTGGGTAAACGTATTTGTCCCTGAAGTTTTCCCACTTCTTTCGACATTCCCTCACTTTCATTAATAAATAAATATCCCAATTTCGTTTCAGTTCTGCAGTCATGTTTGTTTCAACATAAATTTAAATGCTAACACAAACACTCGGGCACAAAGCTGTGTTCAGAAGAGCTGAACAGTAATAATGATAGTCTGTTAATGTTAACATTAGCTTCAAGAGGACATGGATAGATGCTACGTTAGCATAATCCTGACAAACCTTTTGCCATTTTCATGTTGAAGGATGCATATAAATCTCAATGATTTAACTTTATATTAATCAAAGTGTGGTCAATTTTATGGTAGTATAGTAGCTACACAGATAAGTCAAAAACCTAGTTTAATTTAAAAAAGGATAGCGTTACCAGTGCTGTTAGCCTAAAGAAAATAGCTGCTACATTAGCACAAAGTGTTTTTACTATATTAGATCAAAGCTAGTGTTATCTAATGTTACTGTTTGGGACATTTCTCAAAACATTCAGTATTGTGAGTATGTGGTGTGAAGTCAAAAACGAATGTATCACAGGTGGAGTTGTAGACATCAACTATGGGGGTTAGCACCGTTACCATACTAAAACCAGTATGCGGTGTTCTTCCAATTTAAATTCAGACTGAACAGATAAAGACGCTTGTGTCCACCACTTGAATGAGTTCCTGTGGCTGTGAAACAAAGGCTATTCTCTTGATTCTTTGAAGTACCATCTGCACTTTTAATGGAGGGCACAGGAAGCCTGAAGCTCACAGGAGTGATGTGATAAGGTAATGGGGATGTACCTAGTGATGAATATAAGGTCCGTGGAGATCAGATTGAAAGATGAGATTATGACTAAGATTTATGCATTTTGTCCTCTGGCCTTAAACGGCCATCTGCACTGTTTTCACTCCATTTGTATCCCTACCTGTTGTGTTGTGCATGCTTGCACACTTCCAGGCAAAGCTTCTTTTTTTGTTTTACTTTAATGTTTAATCGTGAATGCCCAGATTCTCAACAAAGACCAAATTTCTGAGGCAATGAAAAGCTCTGTTTAGCTCTGTTGTGCTATATATTATCCATTACACGATGGTACAAACAATGCCAGCACTTAAATGTAAATTAACACAGGGCTTTGACCACTTTCCTCACATTCCTCCCCACTGTTTGTCTCCCTGCCAGCTATGTGCCATTGTTTCAAATGTGTCCAGTGCCTTGATGAGTCTTTTTTTTTTCTTTTATGACATATCCTGTGCTAGTAGTTGGAAAGGATGAGTTCATCATTATTGCAAAATAGGAAAAGTGTTGGTGGTACCGAGTGGTGCAGATTTTGGCCATGCTTTGAGAGATTTACCTCAGACTTCTACCAGCAGCAAGGTGGAGGACGTTTTATTGTTTGTGTAGGTTTTTCTCGAAGGAGAATAAAGTTCCAAACCAGCCGTCAGTCATGAGGAGCTGCTAAATCGATTTGAAATCAAACTTGTAAAACCAGAGTTGATGTGCTGCTGAAGGTCATATGATGTGACTGAAAGCACAGTTACTGAATGGACCTATAAATGTAAATCTCATTGCAGGAAGAAAGAAGGAATACTTGATTCATCCTTTAAGTTGGGAAATTACTGAAACAGTGAAAACAGTGAGCCCTTTCTCTTCTCTGTGGAGGTGCAAATCTTAAAACCTGGACAAACAAAAACTAGGTGTGGCTGAACACCACCAGGTACCAACAGTTTTGTTGAAATTGTGTGAACTTATTCTTTAATGCGTTGAGCTTAATATGAGTCGCTATGTTGTATTGAATGACAGTGTTTGACACAGTTTTGGTTGTTTTGTCTCCTTAAACCTCTGAGGTCTAAGTCATCATTTGTTTTTGAGTTTTTGGAAAAAATGTGAATTGTTTTTTGTGTGTCGTCAGTTGAACTGATTATTTCTTTGGCCCCTGATTGCCAAGATTTTGGAGAACAAAGTAATAAAAAGGAAGAAAAAAAAAAAAGATGTCTGCTTGCCGAGGGTTAGTTAGGGGTAGGGTCGGGGTCACCACCAGTGACAACTTAGACCTGAGAGAGTTAAAGGCTGGAGATTTTTTCCCCCCAATTTTATTGTCAACAGATCCACTGCTCCATAAATCCTTTAGTTCCTAATGAAAAGTCCAATGATTTCCACAGAAATGTCCGGGAACTTTCCAAAGAACTAAAAGTCTCTTTGGTTCTGGTTACCTGTGTGACTGTCAGTTTCCTTTTTTTATAATATTTATCTCACCAGCTGATTCCCATCGATGTTGATGACCATTAGAAAGCAACAGCAATAGATTAAGGAGGTTTTACAGTCAGATCTCATACTCTCAAATTCCTGCTAGATGATTAACTTGTAATACTCACCCAGTTGTATACTTTGGAAGGCTTTGATTTCCAAAGTATTCCGAGTGGAAAGTGTTTTATTCTTCTGTTATTATTATTATTATTACACAAGTGAGTCTTACTGGCCTGTGGCTCAGAGCAATGACTTAGTTATCAGTCATTTGTTGACAATAAGAAAAAAAAGACAATATCTCCAGCTGTGCGTGTGTGTGTGTGTGTGTGCGCACTAGCTTAGGTACTGATATGAAATCCACCTGCTTTTTTGTACATTATGTACTGTAAGGAAAAGCTTTGTATGAAGAAAATCTCCATCCCAGATGGTTTTGTTTGACTTTGGATTTGAAACGTAATGAGTTGTGAATCCTGTTAGCTGCCAGATAAGCACACATATTGTTAGCAAGCACAGTCTTTACTGCCTCCGCTGTCCCTGAGAGACAGAGCCTGTCCGCCAGTATTCAACCAGAAAATGAGCTTCAGCAGGCCTGACAATCGTCGTGTGATTTTCATACCAGTTCCTGATGCAGTACGGCATGCTGAGGGCTGTTTGTCACCTCCACTTTGTTTTATCTTAACTGTACAACAATAAAAATCTGTTTGGAGTTAAAAACATGCAAATTCTTTTCTTTTTCCATCAATCTGTGAGGAGACTGAAGCTTACCATTACAGCAGGGATGTCAGTTACATTGTGGGCCACATACAGCCCGTTTTGATCTGTGGGCCAGACCAGTGAAAATCCAATTTCTGTCAGTGTAAAGAAATCTAACTACACATTTAATCAGTGATTAGTTTAAGACAGAGAAGGGTAATTTCAACAATATGTCTCAGTTTCTACATGATAAAGAAATGCTGCTGTAGTAAATGAAAGAAATCTGTAAGCACAACTCTTTGTGCTCACAGATTTTAAATGTGTAAAATTACAGAAATGTGTAATTGAATTACTTCAGTATACTGTAAATAACCGTGGGGTCTTTATAAGTAGGAAAAGCTGAAAATACAGTTAAAAGCCCGAAATTTCTGTCCTTCACATTTTCCAAAGCTGCCTAGTGGCCCTGATGGGAGTCATTGTTGGGCTAATTCTGGTCCCTGGGCTTTAGGTTTGACACCTGCATTACACTGTCAGTGTTCATGTTAAAGTTTCTCAGAGCATATGCTTTATATGGCCAATGCTACAGGCACAGCACACTCATAAAGTGCAGACAGGTTGTTTGCTACCCGTCACTAGGCTCCCAGATGTTAGCCAATCACAAGAGGATTAATGTATAGACTATTTAAAAACAACACAAAAATACATATCTGAAACACTTGTTTCTCATTTCCCACAGAAGAAAAAAGAAATGTCTGTCCATAGCTTATTGTCAGATTTAATGATTACAAACAGGTCAATTAATGTCATGAAGTGGTTTGGGAAAGCCTCAAAACCCCAAAACAAGCTGAAAGACACTAAAATGTTTCACAGTGCTGAGAAGAACTGGATGATGACTCTATATATAAGTGGTCATGTGATCCATTGTTGATATAATAATATGAAGTTTGAGCTAAGACAAGTAAAATACTTTAAAGGTCTCATTCATTCATTACTCATACTTTAACGGCATCCAGTGTGACTGAAACTCTCACGATTGGTTAATCCTGTTTTCGATCCGTCACTCGCTGTCTTTAGAAGGCCAGAAAGATGTGTTCAAATCCTGTGAAATGAATGAAATAATATGAAAAACAGCAAACGATCCTCAGCAAGAAGCTGGAAGTGTTTTTTGCACAGTGATTGTCTTTTAGTTTACTGTCTGATAAAGAGTGCAGTTTGGAAGAGCCTCTGCAACATATTCATGCATTTATCTTCATTAACACCAATGGAAACAGATGATATTGATAAGAACCTTTTAATAGTTACATAATCTCTTTACATTTACAAACTTTAAATTACATGAGTGAGTCTTTTTAACAAACTAAAACTGCCACAGTGACTACCGTCAGTGGCTCCACTCGTGGCACTAAATTTTAAAATAACAGCCGTCTGTGAAACACACCAGGAATCCAGAGGATTAGTCATTAGAACCTGATTATACTGGGATAAAAATGAATGCTCTAGACTGTTTTCATAATGCCACAGATGCAGAGTGGTGGCTCTGCTGGAATGACACTGTGCTGTCTGTCAGGATTTAGCCTGCACCATTCTTAAAGATTTACAATGTCCAGTGTGCTTCTAGCTCTCAGCTAGGCATTTTACAGGAAAGTGAGATTCGTGCACAGCGAGTCTGGCTGTGTTACTGTTGAACAGTACTCAGTCTCAGCAGTTAGTTCCCAGACCAGTCCAGTGGTCAGGGACCATCAGGAAGTATTTGTCCATGGCTTCGCAGAAGCGAGCTCTGTACAGCTCCGGAGAAACCACAGTGGGCATCTTCCCTGGAAACAAAGCACAGCAACACATCAGAGGAGGATGATAATTCAGCTGGAAGTACACCGATGAAGAAGAAAAACAAACCACAGCGAATCCCCAACATCATTTCTTTTATAAAATCCTATTCACTTTTAGGAAGAAAAAAAAATCTGATATTTTTTTTTTTGTATTTAAAATTTTCCTTTATTTGATTTGAGTTTATTTGACAAATATTTGCATATTTAAAGTTCGTATCTTCATCCACACTTAACTAACGGAATTCTAGATCCAGACTTCATTTGTCTGAAGTTCCTTCTTGAACACAAATTAGAGTGGGGCTATAATGGTTACTGGTTTTTTCCTTCTGTCATATATACACATATACACATTTATATTAAACTCTCCCTGAGCACCTAGAGTGCTTTATAAAAGTGGCTGAAGTTTAAATTAATGAAGCCAATATATGAACTTCCTGTGAACTAAAAGCTCAGGCTTCATATGTTGGAAAGTAAATACTATTACCACTTTCTTCCTGATGATTCTCACAAGACTTGGAGGCTGTTGTTCTCATTGGTTTTGTGTTAAAGTTTATTTAACTTAGGTTTCACGTCTATGTGCTCAGATTTGACACCTAGCTTTAACACCAAGAATGACTTGCTGTTTCAAAGCTCCTACATGAGCTGGACACAAAAATCTAAGTAATCCATCCCTCCATATGCAGCCATACTTTCTGTGGGCTTGATGATATTTACCTTGACCTCCGAGGATTCCAGTGGATTTAACAACCATTTCCAGTCTCTTGTCCCAGGTGAACGTCCTGATGTAATCTGCAGAAACAAGAGGGGAACAAATTAAAACAAAACCCAACCCCAACAAAAGTCTCTACAAAATGCTTCTCCTCCTCCTCTCACCTATAATCCCAACTACCAGCTGCTCGGTGGCGTCGTCCCGCCCAACCAGCAGGGAGTAGTCGATGATGAGGTGGCTAGAGAGGAAGTAGGCGTCGCTGTGAATGGCAGCTCTTAAGATGGACTTGCAGTGGGAACGGATGTAGAGCGGGTTGTCGTGGATCAGCTTCAGCAAGTTCTCATCCAGCAGGACCACCTCGCAGCTTTCCTTGCCCGATTCTGTCTTCACGTTGCGGTTTCTCAGCGAGCCTTTGAGGTCGAATACCTGCAAGGACGTCACAGCATCAACAGAGGTCAAGAGGTCCTTATGGTCCAAATGGCCACTACTGAAGAAACTGTGATGGATCTAAGATTTGTGTTAGACCTGTAAACACGTTTGTTCACACTTTGATGAATTATGGACAAACATGTTACAAGTATTTCCCCTCCATTTTCTACATTATAGAACACATCAAGAATGAACACTGTGTCCTGTCCTCCGTCTGCACTCATAGGCAGAGTGACTCCACATTTCTAACCTGAGCCATCTTGCGTCCATAAAAGAGGTTTTCCATAACAAGCAGGTCCAGCTTCTTCTCCGTGTTGTTCTGAGAGTTCTTGTAGCCAATCCGGTACACACCCAGGATCTTTGCCAACACCGTCGGCCGCTGTGGTGCAAACACGCTCATTACTCATTTGCAATCAGATGGTTAGAAACAGGACGGTGCAAGTGTTTATGATGCATACTTTCTGCTGCACAGCTCCTGTGATGTAGGTAAAGTAGTGTGGTGCAAAGTCCAGGAAGGACTGGACCTCCAGTCTGGGCATCTGCTTCAGGATGAAGCGGTCATCTGACAGGACACACAGCAGGACTTTCATCAGAGGAAAGAACAAAACATGCATCCTGAAGCGTCTGAAGCTAGCAGAGGTTTAGCCTCGTTTCCATTATCAAAATAGTTGCCAGTTAGTGACCAAGTCCCTAAACCAGAGAGCTGGTGTGGAGCATACCAAACGTGTTTTTAAAATAAATAAAGGTTATTTTATGGTCCTTGTATTTATTTTCTTATTCTTTTTAACTTTGCGTTCAGCTGATCCCGTAGGTTTTAGTAGGGTTCCATTCATAGGTGGGAGCATGTTTCTAATCAGGCCCATTAAAGCCAATCAAAATGTGGGAGAGGTGACTTAACGTGTGGCTCATAAATAGACTGTATATAAACAATGGGCACAGCCACTGTGACATGGCTTTTGTGGTTAGTAAGTAGCTGTAGGGTTTTCACTGTTGCCATCTTGGTGACCTTTAAATTGGACATTACGAGCATGGGGGAACCCGAGGGACGCTGCACACTCACTGACCAACAACTTGTCCATAACAAGGCAGCCGGGGATGAAACCACCAACCTTCTGGTTAGTAGATGACCTGCTCTACCACCTGAGCTACAGCCACCGCATCATTATACGGTCCTAATAAAGCAGGACACCTCAGTGCTTACCACACACAGATATAGAGTTTACTATATTCTTTGCCATATTCACAAGTGTCCTGATGTCAGGGCTGGGTATCATCACTGATTTCTAGAATCATCGATTCGTTTCGATCCACGATTTCGATTCGATTCGATTCGATTCAAATCTGGGAAATTTTGCCTCAGACAGTCAGAAATATTATAATTCTGATCATTTATCAGTACTGACACTTGTGAGACTTTATCAGAGGTGTGAGCATCACAGCAGATGCCTTTGTGTCAAAGTAACTGAGGATAAAACACAGAAAAACATGAAGGAGATTTTCCTGTCCTGGCTTTTTATAGCAGATAACCGCCTTAAAAATATTCTGCAGTAGAACAAAAATGGAAGGAAACCATGAATCAGCATATAAACATTACCCGATGCTGCTGAAGTGAAGCAGAGCAAAGTTACAGAGGTTTGATTAGAGACACAGCTAAGTGTTTTGCAATTTGGCATTTATTTTAAAAAGTTTAAATTTCTTCGGTATTGAACAGCAGAAATGAGACTTTCTTGTTGGAAGTCATTAAAAAACAAAACAAAAAACAAAAAATCAGCAGCCGGCAGCGCTGTACACAACGGTAGACTGGTGCGTAATAAGCAAGCGAATAATGCAGAAAATTGAGATTTTTAGATGGGAAACTGTTCTTGAAGTACACTGAGAGAGAGAGAGCTGTGCAGGAAGTGTGATTTTATCGTGGTGGAAGCAAAACAGCAAAAGTCAGAGGGAATTAATGACGATGTTTATGTGAAGCGAAATGTGAAGCGTAGTTTGGATCTTACTTTGCTGCTGGTTCAGTCAAATTTGGTTGGAGATTGATGAAACCTGCATCTTCAGAATCCAGCACAAAAAAAGACGTAAACACAGAGCGCGGACCCGACGCATCAGAATCAGTGAGCTGTCAGTTCTCAGCCCCGACGGCACGTACACGGACACGCCGTCGGGGCTGAAAGCCAACAGCTTACTGATGTGTCGGGTCCGCGCTCTGTGTTTATGTCGTTGTGCAGAATCCGTGTACCTGCTCTCATTTGCTGTTTTAGCTGTTTGGTGGTTGTTGAAATAGTTTTGTGAGTTTTAACTTGAGATTCTGGAGTTTCTGGCAAAATACATTTAGATTTAAAAATCGATTCAGGATTTTAATGAATCAATATCGCTTAATTAAAGCTGAAATCATTTTTAATTGATGAAACGATTATTGAAACCAACCCCTATTTTGCATGTATTTTGTACTTACTAATTTATTTAGAAAAGCATAAGCACGCTTCCTTTGACACATGTGCACATACATACTTGTGCAAGCTCATGTGCCCCTTTTGTATCTAAGTTGTATCTGTGAGGATATCAGCTCCAACCTTCTGTTGCGTAGAACACAGCTCCAGATTTCCCCCCACGAGCCTGCCAGTTAACGCAGTGGGACAGCGAGCGGACGAAATCCTCCTCACTGCTCTCCATTATTTCCTCTCGCATCTTGTGGAACTCCTTGGCGTAGTAGATCCGACAGTAGAACTTGGCGTTGGCATCGGAGAACTCTGAAAATAAGAAGGGAGTCAAGAACAGCAGGCTTAGACACATTTATCAGAGGGATAACATTCATGGTGAACCAAAGAGTGTGCAACACAGTAATGCAGTGGTTAGCACTGTGTCCTAACCAACAAGGTTTGGTTTGAAGTCTGCATGTTCTCCCACACTAAGCGTGAAGAGTTTGCAGTCTCTGCGTCTCGTTAAGCTCTGAGGTGACCTATCCAGGGTGCACCAGCACTCAGCCCCCGACTGGAAAAACAATTAAGAAAACAGTAATAATAAAACACTCACGTAGCTCAACGTGTGGATTTAGGGCCTGTTTCTTCTGCTTATCTGCAGAGTCGGCTTCTTCTGCACAAAACAGAGACTGAATTGAAACATTGCACCTCCAGGTAAGCCTCTACAGCCTTTGCTATTTCACTGACTTTGTGCTGTATGTGGCCAGCGGACCCGAACACTTACTGAGAGAATCGGTGTCTGCGCTGCTGCGACTCTGCTGTGATGATGTCGTCTCGGTGGGCCTGGCAGGGCTGCTCTTAACCCGGCTCTCTCCACCACTGAGGACCAGACAGAAGAAAACTCAACTCAGATTTGAATTCATTTGTTTAAAACTGGAACCATTTGGGTTTTAGCAGAACCATGAGTAAGTTTTACTCTTGCACTGCTGAGCTTTTCAAACCATTGCTATCCTCTAACACAACACAACTCTGGTGTGGCTGCTCAGTTTGAGATTTTTTTGGCCACTTGGGGGCAGCAGAAACAAGTCGTGAAGAACAATGACATATGTTAATGACTTCAGTTGATATGCTTGGCTTATTGTCATCGCTTTATCGTCTACTCGTTTAGGTGCCACAGAACAACTAACATTCACTTAGAGTCTAATATGAATTTTGGTCTCCCCCATCTCCCGAGGCTCTAAAGGTGCTAAATGCTCCACTATGTAGCATTTAACCACAATCAATACATAAATAAAAATAACTATTTTAAATGTATTCCCATTGTGAGAAATTGGCACTTGGGCTGTTGGCTGGAAGAAGAGAGCCAACAGCCAGATTATTCTGTTTTGATTTGTATGATTATGCCACTTTGAGGTGTGATACGTCACAAACAGAAATAATGGAATTGGAAAGCTGCGAAAGATGCTCTGTAATTAAACTGGGGTTAAAGAGGATATATGAAATTAGCTACCTTAGCATTCTGAGTGGTTGTTAACAATAAGGATGTCACCTTTAATTCTTCACCATATTCTGATGTATTGTGTTCATTAATTAAGTGCAAACATAATTAATAGATGACTCAATAACAGAAATAAGATAACGGCTGCACTGTATACTGAGCAGATTGGCCACAGTGGATTCTGAGACACAGAGTTGCTCTGGTGGGAATGCAGCATACCTGCTGGGCTGTGAAGTCTCGTCCCCTCCTGTGTTCGACACCTTAGACAGATCATCCAGTGCTGTTTTGTACTCCTTGCAGCTGTATGGTGACAATCGGATATTTTACCATATTTTTTCAAACGTGACATCAATAGTGCCAATTTAAAAACAGAGAGGAGGGAAGCAGGTGGTCACCTGAGAGCGAAGGCGATGATGGAGCTTGGCTCTCTCTCGCACACTGCGATGGGAACCCGCTCATGTTCGTACATGAGGTAGTGCTTATCTGGATCACTGTAAACATGTGACACAGCAGTCAGAAACCAACCTGTAAACGCCCGCTGAACGTGAGGTGGCGCACGCCTCTTTGGACTTTTTGGATGGCTATAGAAATGGATAGTTGGGGTAAAGTTGGGAATCTATTTTCACTGGCTTCAAAAGTCACATTTGGAAATTTCTTCATTTATAATAACAGCCCCCGCCCCCCTTTTCCCCCTTCATAGCAATAGCTTCCTAGCCTTAGATGATAACTTAGTGCTCCACCCTCTCATCTAAACAGGATCACTTTTGGATCAAAAAGCAACATAGTGGAAGTTCTCGTTTGGCTCTTGATGAAGGCGGTCGCACTTTTCTCCCTCTCCCTTATCTTTCCTGCTTGGCTTCTCAGGTCCTTGTCTAGTCTCGTCTAGTTTTCTACTTTTTACCCTGGAAGACTCTCACAGTCTGTTCTCTAAAACCTAAAAGAAGAATTATGGATTTGATCAACTGGTTCCTGAATGCAATTGACACCCTCTTCTCAACGAGAAGCCTTGGTTCGGGAGAGCCCGAGTATCCTGGAGGGATTTTCCCTGCCGAATACACGATGGATGGGTGTAGGAACTGGAGGGTCGTGTGCCTGGCGGGACTGTCGATCGAGGACACTGAAGACATCTACCTTTTCGGAACCATGATAACAGGGTTCTTGCTGATCGGAGCTGGCTTGGCCCTGGCTTATTGAAGATTAAAGAAAGCGGAAACGGCTGTTCAAATCCCCACAAGGCTGCCCGCTATGATTGAAACAATGGGACGAGTCGTGACTTCTCAAAATGTGCTCATCGAATGCAGCACGGATAAGATCTTGGAGAAGCTCGCAGCTGTCGTGAGCGCACAGACTATGCTCTTTGAGCGCAAATTTGATAACATCTTGGAGAAGCTCACGGCTCTCCAATGGGAAATTGAGAGACCAGTGACGGACATTTAGATCAACTGTAAAATTGACGTGTAGTTGTTCGCACTAAAGGAAAACCACCATCATTTCATGCGGCTACCATATCGGCGCCAGCTATGGTCTCAAGGCTGGAGCTGGACAACAAAAAATTTCTATCCCTGATAACAGACTGTGTTTAGACTCTTCTTCCCCATCCTACGCACCCCCATCCTGGATTCCAAACGCCTTCGAACGCTTATCTCCAAGGCCGAGGTCAGACGGCGGGTCTGGGCCCAGCGCTGGTCTACATCGGCTCACCTCTCCCCCCCTACCCACTCCCGTTGCTTGTCATGTGCTTTCATGGTGTTTTGATGTGGAGATTTATGTGCTTTCTGTGCTGAGGAGGTACTTTGTTTGGTTTTCTGTTTTCACAATGACCTCCCAGAAGGAGCCCAGTATGAGTAGAGGTCTCCTTTTTTCCCCTCCTCCACTTGCCCATTGTATTGTACATTTCATTGTTTTTCCAATTACTACCTGTCTCCGACCTGTCTTTCCATGTGATGTCTGTGCTATGTATGTACGGTCGGGGGGGTTAAATTTCACTGCAGGTGTAAACTTTGCATGTGACAAATAAAGGTTTCATTCAAATGCTAACGCTGAGTCTACAAAATATCCAGTCCAGACACAAAGGGGTTATGTCATAGTGGCTTTGTCCATCTTTTAAGTACAGTACATTATTTTTCCTAATGGTGACTTGAGGTATTGTTTATTATACAGGTATCTAATTCTCTATTTACTATCAAATACATCTACCACTTCAGTTCAGACAATATCTGATCAGTGACTAAGTGAACGGCCCGCAGAACTCAGTAGTTATTTTCAGTTTGGCCTAGAACACAGTACTTACAATGGGAAAGGGATGGGATTGTAGCTGTTTCCAGGGAGGAAGTTGGCAAGGATTGCTTTCATGGTGGATTTCTCCTTCACCTGGCTGTCAGTGGAGCCCAGCAGGTGTCCGTCAAAGACGTCTGAAAGTGATCACACACACGGCATGTAGAGCAGGGGTATCGGTGCACGAAATACGATAAAGTTTAGAGGAGGAGTGCGAACCTTCTGACATGCTGACAGAGTCCTGCTCGATAAAAGAGGGGACAGGTGTGACCGGCTCGGCTCCAGAATCTCCTGGTGATGGCAGCAAGGAAGAAACAGTGGAGGAGGACAGCGTACTGAGGTGACGGTCCTCTGCCAGACAAGAGAGGGGAAAAAAAAACAAAGTGTCACAAACAGCTTCATTGAGTAAGGTTTAACATGGAGGGATATTACTGATTGAGCAGATCTCACCCTAACAGGGCTCTAGAGTGCGACCAATTTGGTCGCAAATGCGACCAAATTTTTCAATGGTGCGACTAAAAAAAAATCCTAGGTCGCACCGATGCGACCAACTGTTAGCAACTCTGAAAGTCTCCAAGTGGTCAACAACAGACACACATTATGCCCCTATCGTGATCTAAACCAAACAGAGATAGTCAGGGGCGGGCTCTCTGATTGGCCGTGGTCCAGATATTCCTGTAGTCCTTCGTGTGTACGTTTGAAAGTGCAGGTGGATAGAGAGAGGTGAGCGGACCCGACGCATCAGAATCAGCTTTCTCTTTCTCGGCTTTCTCACGTACACGGACACGCCGTCAGGGCTGAAAGCCGACAGCTCACTGATTCTGATGCGTTGGCGGGTCCGCGCTTTGCGTTTAAGTCTTTTTTGCTCTAGATTCTGAGCTGCAGGTTTTGGCTCTCCAACCAAAATTCACTGAACCAGCAGCAAAAGAAGATCCAAACTACGCTTCACATTTGATAAACATCGTCATTAATTCCCTCTGACTTTGCTGTTTGCTTCCACCACGATAAATATCACACTTCATGACACAAAGGCATCTGCTGTGATGCTCACACCTCTGATGAAGTCTCACATGTATCAGTACTGATAAATGATCAGAATTATAATAGTTCTGACTGTCTGAGGCAAAATTGAATTGAATCGAATGGATTATAGAAATCAGTGATGATACCCAGCCTTAGTGAGCAGCCTAGGCCCGACAGAAGTGGATGTAGCTGTGGCTAATGAGAAAAGATGAAAAGAACGATTGATAACTTTTTTGTTAAGTTAAGGCCTGATCCGTCTGAAATTCATAGCCAGTGCTCTGACACGGAGCCATCAACCTCTGAACGGTGAAAAAGCACAGTGTATCCCGAAAACACATTATATGTCGCGATAAATGCACTGCCCAAGTGTCCCG